>CAJDSM010042385.1:0-19467 GCA_903981925.1 Ostrea lurida | reverse complement strand
GGACGATGGGGCCACAATAGGATCAAAGTTTTACATAAAGATTATATAGGAAAATCTTTAAAAGAATCTTTCTTCTCAAGAACCACTGGCCAGGAAAGTGAAATTTTATTATGGAAGCTTCCTGATATAGAGGAATTCAAGTTTTTTTCAAAGCATGACCTCCCGCGGGTACGATGGGCCCCAATGGGGTGAGGTGATCAAATTTTACATGCAGAGTATTAAGAACATTCTTTAAGAGAGATGCGTGTGTCGATGAACTAGAAGAGTGGATGTTTACTGAAAGCTTCCTGATATGAGTAGATAAGTTGTTCAGATAATGCCTTCCACCCGACTTAGGTTTAGATTAATCCACGGGGTACATTCTAA
This sequence comes from Ostrea lurida, assembly GCA_903981925.1. Lineage (NCBI taxonomy): Eukaryota > Metazoa > Mollusca > Bivalvia > Ostreida > Ostreidae > Ostrea > Ostrea lurida. Next base: position 19,101 of record CAJDSM010042385.1, on the reverse strand, counting down.
ATCCCAAACTACTGCTCTTTTTTAGTGAAGAGCTTGCTCAGTTGACGGATGTTGGCCCTTGGCCTCTTGTTGATAATTATTACTCAATGGAATAAGAGTGGTGCAAAAGCAGAGCAATATCGTTGATGCAACATGTATATTAATATATCCAAAGGGGGAATTACACTGCATACAATGTATTTGATACTGGGTACCTCCCCACCGTTTCTTTCTTTTTCTTTTAGGATCGAGAGTTCTACGTTAATCAATTCTACGCTGACGGAAGAGGTAATAGTGAGAGTTGCCTGTGCATGCAATTGTGTTTCAGTCTTGTCTCGCACAAAAGTATGATCTTATAACAAAGCATGTATTGATTTATTAAATTAGTATGTAAAATTGGGATGAATCTTAAACCCGCTTCAGTTAAAGAGTCACTCACCTTATCACACAAAAATGCATTTGGCTAGTAAACAAAGACCCTCCTTGACATATTCTTTTTCTGAAATAAGATGTGGGCATAATTGCTGTTATCTTAGATAAGCTTGTAGACATGTATACATATTTATCATATGGGATTTAAAAACCGTTACGCTTACTGTAAAAGGACCTATTTAATTATCGCGACCCACACCAAAATAGTAGATTAAAGACCTATTTCTCTTTGTTTTCTTAATACATTGCGCATTCAGTAATGCAGTCTATGCATCGACAGACAGATTGAAAACATATCATACACAAAATCTGATAGCTATTTTAAAAACCCATTCAGGATCCAGTGCACACTTTGTGACGTTGTGAAACCGGGTGTATATAAAAAATGAGAACTCCTGTTTATTATTTCAATTAGTTAAAACTTTTCTAATAAATTTATTTGCTCCTGAAAATAAATATATTCAATTAAAGCAATTTATTTTCAAAATATATTAAATCCTGAAATTAAATATTTAAAAACATGTAAAATTTCACTCTACTACAAGTGTATCTCACATGTAGTGGCGTACAGTAAGCTGCCATTAAAACGTAAGCACCACCTGCCTTACACATGTTAGATTATCATATTGTTTGCTCATTAATGCTTACTGCTTACATTACAAAACAAACCCAACGCTAAACATCGCTCCAGCATCCCCACCTTCAATTCCTCTAACTAACGTTTGACAAAGGTTAATCACGTTGCAAATGTATCAAAGCAACAGTATCGAATTTTAACCAATAAATAGATAAACATAGAAAAAGAATAAAGAAAAAAACTTCTATAATTATATAATATAAATGTAGATATAATATTAGAGAGAGAGAAGAGAGAAGAGATCGAGAGAGAGAGAGAGAGAGAGAGAAGATGAGAGAAGAGAAAGAGAGAGAAGAGAGAGAGAGAGGGAGGTTTCTTTTTCCTATTTTCAATCTATTTATTGATTAAATTCAAATACCTGATCAAACAAGCATATGTTCTGGAAAAAATGCAAGAACTTTTGGGAATTATATTGCCTGTCATTAATTTTATTACAAACTGTTAACAAATATATCAACAATCTTATTAAGAAAACCTCTGGTAGACACAAATTGAATGTACTTTTCGCCCCCCCCCCCCGAACCCTCAACCAGGGCGCAGCCTTTGTCCCCAGAGCCTTCCTCTTAATATTGCTATTACTTCCTCAAAGATTATATATAGCTACACCACTGCTGTTTTAACAATTTCCCAATTTTACACATTATAGGTATTATCAACGCATTATCGCAAGTTGACTTGAAAAAGAAAGGGAGAGCATACATCTCCAATTAAAGCCTATCAATACAAAATAATCAACAGTAGAAATAGATTCAAGCTAACATGCCCACAATATATGAAAACCAGGGCGGTGAGGTTTACCCTATCATTGAAGCTATACATTTTAACACTTATACCCTCGGTAGTTCTCTCATGACTCAAACTGTGTTGCTATGTTACCAAAACGGAAATAGTTATTTCAAGATGAATTGAATTATTTCCTCTATGGAATAACACGAGTATGCACCATAGAGTCTGATTTACAGAAAGCCATACCGCATTGTACTACACTTTGTTTTGACGTTAGATAAGATTGATATTCACGTGTCTAAAGGGATTGCTATTACCTTAGGCAGGGAAAAAAACCCCCTGGGGGGGGGGGGGCCTTACTAATACCATAGATAGGGATCTGCCGGCTGGGAATTAGGTAGCCTTTTTTCCCACTAGAGAATATATGACAAGTATAGAAAACAGCATAAATATATTGATAAGCTTAATGTTTACTCAATTAATTATATGAAGCCTTCTAATTTGATCCACTTTTGGCATTCTTGTGTCATATGGAAAAATCACCATTTGAACAGAAAATTATAATGAAAAGGTGTACATTCTCAAATTCTAAAATATATGAAAAGGTGGGGTCCAAATCAGGCACGTCCCTACCCATAAAATTACAAGAATATTTCCCCGGGGAAAACGCACACCAACATCAAAATTTAGAACAAGATAATTTTTGAAGCCAAGCATCAAAAATTCGGCCGCTAAAAATAAACATTTTTAAAAGATTCTATTTCCAAAAAAACAACAAAACGATCAACATATATATAACTCTTTCCCCGATATTTTGTCAATGCCCTTCAACTCCGGCCACTTTTAAATAGGCAGCTAATTGCAGTTGAGAGAATATTTGATTTCTAAAATGTAAACGCATCAGCATGAAATAGATAAATGTAGCAAATTATACGATCATTGATTTGAATGTAAAAAAAAAATGCAGAAACATCGGTGTCTAGTTGAAAGCATACCCCGATCTGTGCACATGACAATGATGACATGTTATTTGTTGGACTGGGTTACTGACTGTTAAATTTTGGCTTGGCATATAATTTAACGCAAACACAATCAAAATAAAATAAAATTTAAAATATTTGAAGCGCTCATGTTCATACAAAGTAAACCTTGTTATTATCTATCCATTTATGAAGTTAATATCTAGATGACCCCATAATAATAATAATAAAAGGGTTACCTGGCTATAGACAGTGAATGAAAGATCTTGTCAGAATGTTAGTGTTCTAGCGCCTAATGGGACAGCTTGCATGAGAATAAGGTTCTGGATTACATGTAAAACATATCTGCATTGTAAAGCGCTTGAGCACTTAGGTGCATAACACTATATACATGTAAACCAATTTATTATTATATTATTATTATTATGGAATTGCTTCTATATTTTACACACTGCCACTTGATACTTGTTGTTATAAACTTCGTTTAAAGTTGTTGAATTCATAATATTCGTTGAATAAGAATAATATATGAAACGCATTGTTAAATTATTCATATTTAATTGAACATTTTCTGAAACTCTTTATTCAGAACTTTTCTAAAATTATTGATAAATTCAATTTCTTTAAACACTAAACCAATTCCCCTTTAATTCTCCATGTGCACATTGAAACACAATCACAAATAGATCGTCCGCTCCTGCCATAACAAAGAATCAATCTTCATTCAACTAACCTAGATACTAGTAATAATCAATCTTTAAATTCACATTTTTTCGGTGGCATTTACATGTATATTATTTATTGCGATAATTTTCTTCTTTTTTCTACTTCATTTGTTATGATTAAATTTTATTTTTGGTTCATTTTGTAATACTGGTTTTGTTTTATTTTTTTTTACAGCTGGTGTCAGGAAAACATTGTATCCGATATATACCAAACCTTGTTACGGTGACAAAAACATTCAAATAATGTATCTTCCCCTTGACAACGTTCCGGCAACACGATGCGGATATCATCCACATAGCCACGGTCTCATCCACAGGAAAATGAGACATGGCGAAAATTATTTGGTAACTCTTCTCTCTCTTCTCTCTCTCTCCTGCTCTCATCTCTCTCTCTTGCTCTCTTCCTCTCTCTCCCTCTCTCCTACCAACAAAATATGTGTATAGCAGCAATGAGCCTCTAAAATAAATCAAAGGAAAAATACACATATTATAGTTTTTGTAAAAAAATATCATATTCATTTTGTAGAAGATATATATATAAAAAGATTTTTGATATTTTGTTGTTTTTCATTTTTCCATAGTTTGGAAGTGGTTTTCAAGAGAGAAGCAATCAACGAAAATTAAAAGTTATGAGACATGAAATGAACAATGTAGACCACTGTCACGAACACTTTCAAGCAAGACCTCACAGGACTCCATGGTGCGCGTTTGAAACTTTATATGTCGATCATGGAATTCCAGACAGAACAATTCTCCAAAAAGCAAAGCAGAACTACTTTTCGTCCATGAACAATATGCTGTTGCCCAACATATCAATGAATAAGCACACTGTTCTGCAATGGAAGTTATTTCATTAGCCTCAAAAAGAAATATGAACTTCTCCTGTTTGAGCATTTAATTACAGAATATGTTAATTACCAAGATATTCTAGATATATGAGACAAATTGGCCGATATTTTGTTCGAGAATATATTGTATCTAATGCCAAAATGTTAAGTATTGAGTGATTACATATGTATTTTAACTGTTATTGTTCATTAACACATTATTCTTAAAAAGCAGCGGATGCTTCCGGAGACTAAAAAGTTGAATATTTTAAGTTTATGAAAATAGAAGTGAAGAATTTACTATGAGGACTACTGGATAAGATTGTTTTTTAATCACGTCATGAACAAATTGGTAGCTGTTTAATATTTTTTTTATCAAAACTTATAAAAACATTTTTTTTTAATGGAGCATTTACTTCATTTGATAGGACATGTTCATTATACATTTCCATCATTTACTGAAACTTGTTCATTATTTAGTGAAAAATCTTATTTCAATTCATCTTTATGAGCTCAATAATTCGATATGATAGCTTAAAAGTTCATAGCATTATTAACCAGTCAACAGCATTTTATATTGTCCTTAGCTTACTTGTATTTGGATTTACTTGTTTACAGCTATCGTTGAATATTAATGTTTTCAAACTTCCACTCACCGTTAGATATGATATGAATCTGACTTTTCATCCTTATGAAATTTGTCAGAATAGATTTTTAAGAATATCTTTTTATAATATCTCATACCGTGGGACTGGGTAAGAATTAGCCTTATACCCTTGTTGTTACAGCAGTTGGCACAAATAAATACGCCGCCCCCCCCCCCCCCCCCCTGTTCAAAGACCATTATAAGTGCAAGCATACAAGCATAAATCTAAAATTTTCAGCCCTTCACCGCAATGTGACGTTTATATGACGTAATTTTTTCTAACTTTCTCCAATTGGGACGTTAAACAATATTACAGAACAATCCAAATAAAAATTCTTACTTCCTGTAACACAACAAGAAGACCCGAACACACAACGAAATTTATCTATTCCTAAGATTTGAGATCGTATGCACAACTCAGAAGTCTACTTAATTAATTATTTCATTAAGTTAACTACCTATGTTAACATGCATTATTTCGTGCTTTTCCATGATTCAGTAATTTTTCGACAACAGACAAATGAAAGCCGTGAAAATAACCAAATATTGATAATCTTAAATTTGTATGAAGTACGCAAACAGTATTCCATACTACAATACCATGTATTTGTAAATTAATGCATATCAATGGGTTCCCAAAATGTAGAACTTACACGAAACTTTTAATATGATTTGTTTGTTAGTAGCTTAGCTCGATTAATGAATGGATCATACACAGAACATGCTTAAGTTAAAGTTTAATATGGTATATATAATAATATTCCTTATTTTACACAATATAGTCTTTTTAATATTAAAGGACAGTACCTTGCGAAAGTCCACTTGAGATGGACTTTGTTATGAATTTTACCAATATGCATGTACTAATACACCTTTGAAAAAAAGTACCTATTGATTTTCATACGCATCTAAAAGTAAGTGTGGTTTGGCTTCAAAAGAACTGAGAAAGTCATCACAATTAAAGCGTCGCTCATTGAGTATCACTTGCTGCACTGTGTACATTATTCGTCAACAGGAGAAGACACTAAGAAATATACAATCCTATATTTTCAGCCTTATATTTTCAATCATGGAACATCCAATAACACAAGGGATGTGAACCGACATTGCGAGATCTCTCATCAATTCGTTCTTGCAGTTGATTATATTGGATGGTACGACTATTCCTTGAACAGCGTAAATATTTCGTCGAAGAATGGTGTAAAAGATGAAATATTTAGGATACCACATTTGCCTCCGGAATACACGAGCAACTTAACTGACAAAAAATATCATTTTTCTGTTCATACCATGACACTCCAAAACTGTTATCTATATTTTTATCCATCAAACAGTGATATAACTCATTCAAGGAATTATTTAGGGTATCAAACTGTGCCTCATCATCTTGTTACTATTCTTTTATTCTTAATGTATGTATTAATCGACGTTTTGAATTATCAAAGACATTATAACAATTATAATAATGACTATAAACAATGTTGTGTTTGCAATACAACCAAGAAGATGTCTTTTCCATCGACTGTAGAGTATACTGGAGCATGTCCAAATATGAGCACACAAAAAGGTACCATTGACAGTTGTTGATGAAACCCGTTATTTTTTTATGATCAATTGAATGACTCTATGATGATTATGGACATTGATCAGTATTACAGAGTTTATTTGAAATTTCCATTAATCCAATCTTCTTGGTTTTCAGTGTTCAACGTCTCTTTGGAATATAACAATTGGCAAGTATCATAATCAACATAATTTTGATATCGTTGATTTTTTAACGTTATCATTATTGTCTATATCATCATATTGTCATCATTGTCTTCATTATCATCATCACCATTAACCTCATCAACAACATTATCATTTTTCTTAAGTTCCTCGACATACATTACCTAAATTGGCAAATGATCTGAGTATCGTTCATTCATTGATAAAGCTATTGATCAATTTACCAAGGTTTAAAATCTTAAAAGATAATGTAAACTTACATCATCTCATATGGTCCTTATGTCTATATTTTCGCGGTTACTGAAAATCCTGTGTAACATATATGTAACGTAGAGCAGATTACACAAAGTACAATGCTGAAGATGGGAATTTAAGAGCATAAAAAGCATGCTATCAAAACCTCTAAAAACGATATTTATCACTATAGAAATTGTGTATTGTTTGCTCTCTGAAAATACATTGCTTGTTTATTGTGAAGGCTAGAAGATCAAACGTTTCATTCCTATGAAAGTTTCCTTTGGTGGAGCCTGATATACATATTGATATTTGCATCAGTATTACAATGCGTGTATAACGCTGTGATGCTTTTTCCTGTTACATCATCTGTATTGGGGACAATCGTCACAGATGGAAAAAGAAAAGGAGTAATACGCGGAGTGGTCAAGTTTGACACATTTTTATCAGAACACAAGACTTTGTCCTTAACAGCAACTATACACAACACGAGTTGTGAAAAGAACACACTGACGATTACATTTACTAGGTGCTCCAAGAGAAAGATTCCTTTCGCCGAAAAGAAAATTATACGTCCAAAATACAGTCGTATAGAAGGTACCGATTTAAGTAGACCTAGATCAAGGACATCGCGTCTATTCGCTAGAAAAGAAGATAAGCATATTGATAAAAGATGTGAAATATTTTCAATTCAACAGGAAAGCAAGAACTTTCAAAGTGAACATTCAGACAAAATGTTGACGTCATCAAATCGTGATATGAATAGTATCTTCAAAAATGGATTTAACAATTGTACGCATACGGGGATGGGGTTCACAACCGATTACGAATGTCCTCCTTGTACGGAAATGGTTCTCCAAGACCTACCAATCTCAGACGAAGTCGAAAATACACATACAAAGAGAGAAACCTCATCTACATGTAACGGACATGAAAATATTGTATGTTCTCTTCAACATGAAAACTGCACAGAAAATGAAAATAAACAGAAATCAATGTCCAGATTAGAGTGTCCATTGTCCAACGTACCAAACACTGGCAGATCCATGCGTTTTAGCAATGATCATTCCTCATCAACACCACCGGACGGGGTTAATGGTGAAGCAAAATGTACCTCTGAAAAAGACGATTCCAGTTTTGAAAATGGATCAAAATTGAAGAACAGAACAATACAGTATAACCGAGAGCAGCCCGATGAAGAGCAAACAACATTGAAAAGTGCAGCAGCAGATACACATCCATGTTCAGATAATTATGAAAACAGTTTTGACACGCAAGAAGTTTCTTGCCCAGTGGATCTAGGAATATCGTCGAGACAAAATTCTTATGCAATTGAAAATACAGAGGAGATAGATTTCTCTATTTTGAGAGATACCTTTAGCAGTCGTTATGAATTGAGCCTGCCTCCTGGTTTTGAAGAAGATCACGGTTTGTTGCAAAATGGAGTCTTGAATGATGAGATGCAATTGCCCTCTAGCAGTAAGAACTCACAACTTCATAGCGATATCTCAAAAACTTTTACCAGTTTTGATGGGAAAACATCGTTAAATGAATACACTGGAGACACTTCGTTTGGTGATTTCCTTGAAAATTCAAATCTGACCAACATCGAAGTGTATGGTTATTCTTTTTCTACACAAAGGGATGTAACATCAGCAAAAAATGCAGGATGTCGAATTGGAAGTCCGTCGCTTGAAATTGACAGTGGCAAAAATGAAATTGCGAATGAGAAATATCAATTAAAGAAACCACCCCTGAGCTTGCATTCTTATTTATAAAGTATGCAGAGCTTAAGCTCGGTACACACACAGTGACACATATACAATACTTGGAAGGAGAACCGAGTACCGAAGATCAGAAACTAAGCAAGTGATCGCGGAGACATAAATATAATAGTTCGTTGTCTGCGATGGGGAAAATCAGCGAAGTTTAACCGCCATGAAGAAATTACTTGTCGCCCTTTCCTTGATCTAGGAAATACAAGAAGATCAGCACTCCACCTCAAGCAATAGCATCTCTACATCCAACAGACGAGGAGAGTCTACAGTCTCATACACCTCCAGAGTCTGTCGGCTCATTGAGTTCCCTATTCAACGATATCTCTTTTCAGTCAGTCCATGACGATGAAATATACCGTTTCGAATGGTTTCGATTAGCGTCATTTCGTCATTTTGACTCAGAGTCTGTTTATGCTATCATCCTTGCCAGAAATGGTTGGTATGGTACAGAGAACGGAAATGAAACTATTTGCTATAGCTGTCACAGGGTTAGAGAGAGTTGGGAAAGTGGTGACGACCCACGAGCCTTCCACGACTCTAATTGCAGGTATTATCATTAAGATTGTTTGATGCATTATACTCATTGGTACTTACAAGATACTTGGGCTTTTTGATGTCGGATTCAGTTTGCTGAAATGTTGTCCGTGAGGGCCCGGGTTAGAATAGGTCCTCAGCACCCCTTGTTTGTCGTAAGAGGCGACTAAATGGGGCGGTCCTTCGGATGAGACCGCAAAAACCGAGGTCCCGTGTCACAGCAGGCGTGGCACGATAAAGATCCCTCCCTGCTCAAAGGCCATGAGCGCCGAGCAAAGGCCTAAATTTGCAGCCCTTCACCGACAATGATGATGTCTCCAAATGGGTGAAATATTCTCAAGAGGAAGGTTAAACAACATACAATCAATGAAAACACGGATTAGTTCAGATGAATTCATTGCAATGCATGTTATATTTGAATTCCAAATTTATGAATTAAAAGATTAAAAAACAGCGAATTTCTGAAATGGATATTTTGACAGATTCCTTCAGGATGGATTTAACAACGTGCAGATACCACGAGATTCAGATCACAACATGATTCATACTGACCATTCACGTCCTACCACAAGCAGAAATACATTCCATGGTGACAGACAACAGCTTACGGTCCCTGAAGACACTGTGCCAACAGTTGAAAGAGAAGCATTGAGTACTCCGTCAAGTGAAATCTCAAGCTTTTCGAGTTATTCGACCAGTGTATACCATGTACAGGTTTGTGTTACAGTTTGGTTAAATTCACGCAATTTAGAAATTATTACAATGTGTTATGGATCGACCAGTATTTTATCCACTCTATATCAATTTAAAAAGAGGCACTCTGCATTATAAGGATTGTTGTTGGTTTACGTTTGCATCTTGGAAAAACTACAGTTTGAAAGGCAGGATGGCTCTGAACGAAGAAGAGACAACAACCAAAGAACAGAAATTCTTTCGGAAAGAGGATATCAATCAGAGGTAAGTTATCCTGCAAGAGAAGCTGTAACTGCCAGCAGTGGTCAGTCTCCACAGGAGGCATCGAGTGACAATGAATTCCAAAGGCAAACACAGACCCAGACCTTAGAAGCTGCTGCTTCATCATTGAACACATCGAACAGGGAGGCTCAATTAGAGGCCCTTAGACGGGACCCCATGGGTATCAATTTCGAACGCCCCAAATACCCGTCCTACGCCATACTGGCTGTTCGGATCAGTTCCTACACTGATTGGCCGGCGGCCATGACACAGACAGCACGTGACATGGCTCTGGCTGGATTCTTCTACGCTGGTTACGGGGACTACACGCGCTGTTTCTTCTGCGGAGGGGGACTGAGGAACTGGGAGGCAGGCGACGATCCGTGGGTAAGTAAACTGCTATATTTTTTTCTCAAAATCTCATTTCATTCTAATTGTAATAAAATGTCCAAATTAAATTGTTTTATATATTGCAAATTCGATTGATTTTGGAAATATGAATTAGTGCCTGAAAATTGTACATTACAGTTTATGCTGCATGACAATTATCATGCGCCAAGGAGAAAATGTTTTTGAAGCAGATGTAAATAAGACAAAAATAAGCATGGGTATTGTTGTTCAAGTATTATCAGCATTGCCTTCTTTCTTAGGTGGAGCACGCTCGTTGGTTCAGTAAATGTGCATTTGTAAGACAAAACCGTGGACAACAGTTCATCGACCTTGTCCTCCGTAGAATGAGAGAAATAGTAAGCAAATATTTAAATTAAGCTATTATTTAAACCCAGTATTGTATATGTATATGGAGTTAACCATCCTCAAAAATATTTCGTGCAATATGAATAAAGGGAGAGCCCATCGACAGAGGCCAATCTCATTGATCCAAATATAGACAGGCGAAGTTAACATCTTGTTAAACGTAATCATAACCCCCAAGGCATATACAAAGTCGAGTGTAGGGTAACACGGACTCCGACAAAAGAAAAGACTGGATCCAGTGCCATGGAGGAGTAAGCATCCTCGGCTGACCGGTCACACCCGCTGTGGGCCCTTAGTCGAATTAAAGCAAATGGGATTACATGTCGTCACAATCTAGTAGTGAAATGACAGTCTAACGGTATGAAACAAATCAGTTAACATATGATTTAGTGATAATTTGTAATCGCAAACAAGGTCATCATAGCGACCGTAGAATTTGTGAAATGACGAAATTCGTTTTAACCATGCAACATCAATGTCTTTGTTAGTAGATGGTCTCCATTTAAAAAAGTCCTTATGCTCTAACGTATCGAATCAACTGGGAGACATACACACCATAATTTGATTTAGATTTATGAATAGGATCACGCTGCCGACAAACTGGCCCGTTTATTTTGCTATTTCTATGATTGCTATAACGATTTGATTAACTAATACAACCTACCATTTGATAAAATGCTAATGAGTTCATACCAAATTGTTAGGCGTTTTTTATACTTGTAAGGATTGTAACTACGGATTACTCAGTACACCTAACCAAGACAGCGAGTTCACGGTGGGTGTGACTGGTCGACAGTGGATGTTTCTGAGACTTACCACTGTTTACCAGCTCCATTTTTCATTATGTAGACAAACTGCACCCAAACCATACACATACATTTTTTGAAGGAGCAACTTGTGAAATTACATTTGATAGAAGTGGTGTAAATCAAAAGTACATTCTAAAAAATTGTTTAATAAACTTCTAGTATATTTGACATTCCACACTTATTTTCATATCAACATCAAAACGCATAACTTTTCAACACTTTACACAACCATTTCACTCGATAAATGAAAGAAAAAACTTTTTTAACATACAGACATTTGCTTCTTCAACAAGTATGGGAAAAGGAAATATTCATATTTAGTGATCAGCCATTTCAAAAATTACTGTGTTAAACAACACTCCGATTATGCACACAAGTACTCTGAAGTTGATGTTATCACCTGTATCTGCTGTGTATGTCTTGCAACTTATTCGATACGCTAGAGCTTGTTCTGTATATGTTCAATTTTTTAATCGAGGCGGGCTAATTAAAAATAAGTTGTTATTACAGGCGTTTCAACAATCACGTTTAAAGCAGTCATTTCGCAAATACTATTATAGTTGCTAAGCGGTCTGGATTGCCATTGTATCAATTTCTCTCTGAAGTGTTTCATAGCAATTGTCAAACCGGTTTTCAAACACTGATTTTGACTTCGGAATACTCCGTTTACCTGATCAAGAAATTAAGCTCACGGCGGGTGTGAGCGGTCGACAGGGGATGCTTACTCCTCTTTGGCACCTGATACCACCTCTGGTGTGTCTAGAGGTTTGTATTTACCCAACTCTTGTTTTCTATTCTATTTGGGAAGTACGAAATTGTTCACTGTTCGTTATCTTTCCTTTATCCATACATACACAACGCGCGCACACAAAAATATCATCTTTGTTATTTTCAGCAGCATTCATCATCTTAAAGTTTACATGATGTGTGTTTATTTGTTTTGCATTTGTTTTACATAGGAACAGCAACAAACAGAGCCGCAAGTAGCTGGTAACTATAGTGATTTATCTCATTCATTTTAGATATGAACTTCAAAATTCTATGCAAACACGTAAATAAAAAGCTGTTAGGGTTTGATGCATATTCCTCCTCAAGTAATGGGAAACTGATTAGTTCACTTTCAACTACATGCACACTAAAAATACTTACTTTGTCTGACAATCTTATTTTTTTTCCAAAAATTGAAAATGGTCAATTTGCATTTCTCCATATAAAACTATTACTTATAGATCCTACAGATGATAAAGCCTCTAAGGAGGAGAGGATCATGAAATCTGCCGCTGTCAAAAGCATTCAAGATATGGGGTACAGCGAGGAGATAATAAAGACAGCCATTAGTACTATCAAGAGCAGGCTACCCAAAGGTAGATAAGTATACAGGAGTTCGGCAACCAGTTCAACCAGTTTTGGAAGCAAATTTGTATAATTGCATGTTGTATGATGCATGTTTTATATATGCGAGAGGTCAGATAATCTGTATCTTTTTGAATTTTTTCTTTTTACACTTTGATTTCGTTAAGGAAATCAAAATTAAAAAGCGTAATGTGACCCACGAAATCTGCACGGCCAAAATGTATAACAAGCGAGAAAAAAGCGCTCAAAAGACACGTGTCTAGCACACGGTGGCTAGTTCTATAAATGGAATTATGATATACGTCATAGCCATGCNNNAAATAGCTTATATTCGACGCATTTCTGAACTCTAAATGCACAAACATATGATTAGATACCACACGCATACTTATGATATATGTTGTAAAATACGTANNNAAATGCAAAAACATATGATTAGATATCACATACATACTTGTGATATGTTGTAAAATACGTATCCTATTGTTAACAAAGAGAAAAGGGTCATGTGTATACATTGCAAAATAATAATACAGTATTGTGTATGCCTACATCCCAGTCGACTTTGTTATATTTCATAGGTTGGTAATATTATAAATAATTAGAAACTATCGTATCGTTTTTACTTTCTATGTTGTAATTACAGATGAAAGCATAACTTTATTAGATGTGTACGTAAAAATAAATCTAATTAAATTTTTCGCAAAAATACAGATTATGCTACTTTAAAGACAGGACCAGAATATAAATTAGAATGCAATACTGGATGTTTTATGATGCAANGATTATGCTACTTTAAAGACAGGACCAGAATGTAAATTAGAATACAATACACGTCACCTATTTCGTTTCTCATCTACTTTGTTTTAACATGAGTAAAAAATGTAAGATGTTTAATCTCAAATTCAGATTTTTGCGTGTTTTTAAGTTATTTTTCCTACGTTACTTTACCTAAATATGATTGAATACTTTATTCCTTAGACTAGCATACCAATATATACCATTGCCATTTTAATTGTTGCATCAATTGTAGGAAAACACAAGGTTTCTGCCCATGAGATTTTGGAAGTAGTCTTCGAACTTGTTGATAGAGAGAGAGCACGCTCTTCTAGTGAATCCAGTTTGAAAAGACGTTCTGAGGGAGAATCAGTGACGGAATCCCTATTCAACAATACAAACGTTTCCAGAGAATCGCATGAAATATCTCCACCTCAGCAAGGTATCTGTCTATTCAATTATTACTGTATGGTATTGTGCAGTCGGCACGTACACTTTAATTTCAATTTAGAAAAACAAAAAATAGGGCAGTGTTGATTCATGTCTTTGTATCCTTTCATCACACCAGGTGGAGTTGGAGAAAATGAAACTGCTTCTCGGCGTACTGACAGCTTGACATTAAACGGTGAGTTAATAGTTGAGTACACCAACAGAGATTGAGCTTTAGTAATTCATAAAAAAAATCCTTGGTTTTTTTTTGCTCACACAGTTATGTGCAATTTGTTTGTTATTGTTACTTGTATTTCCTGAATTAATAATCTTTCCTGTCCCTCTTCAGTGTTGACCTAGAGTTTTCCAATTGTACAGTTTGCTTAACTTGTAAAAATTATAATTGATGTTACCTCGTTTCGGCCTTGAGCGTCGATCTTGTTTTACTAGAATCGTGTCATAATTAGATGTAATGTCCCGAATCTTACCAAAATGCTGCGTATTTTCCCCATCATGCATATAAATCGGCGAGGTTAACAATGTATTAAACGTAAACATATATAATCCCGCCAAAACATATACAAAGTCAAGTGTAGGGTAACGCGGACCTCCAAAAAAAGCGAAGGCAGAATCAGGTGTGTTGGAGGAGTAAGCATCCTCTGCTAACCGGTCATACCCGCCATGAGATCTTGGTTCTCTATCATTGTCAATTTCGAACGTAAACAAAAGTTTCGGTATATGAATCGATTTGGCTGACATAAAGACAATTATTTTGTGTTTCATTTTAGTTTTATTCTGCAAACCCCTGCAATTGCAAAATATTTTGTGATGAATGTGTAAAACAATGAAGGTATCCATTAAAGCAGATATGTAGCGTATTATATAATCCCACGTTAAAAGCCTTGTTTTTCAATTTTTTCAGTTTGACCAGCATTTCAAATGAAGTGTCGGGTTAATAACAGGAAATGTTCATTCTAATGCAATTGTTTTGTAACACGTATTTTGATTGGATAATGCACTGAGATTTGAGGTGGTTAAATGAGCGTTAACGAGATGGGAAGCTTTCGATTGTGACGTCATAATGCCGTGACGCAAAAACATAACAAGATGGGAAGCTTTCGATTGTGACTCCATAATGCCTGACAGACAAAAATAAAACGTCAAGCGTAGACATTTCATAACAAAATAGCAACAAATGTAAGCTTGAAGCAAAATTGCATTAGAATGGGAATAACTACCTTCTCATTTGCGATTTGCGACGTCAATGCTGATTTAACGGTTGCAAACATCCATTTTACCGGCTCCGCTTACGCGTCGCCGGTAAAACGCAGTTTGCAACCGTTAAATCAGATTAACGGTCGCAAATCACAATTGAGAAGGTAGTTATTTCCTAACACTGTAAGGCTTTAATAAAATCAGAAAAAACAACAACAGGAGAAATGGTTCTGTAAACCTAATTGTTAATATTAGGCAGTTCTTCCAGTAAGAATCCTAACGCTGGTAAATTATTTTAATGAAATCATAAAATAAGTAATTCTGAGAAAATAAATAATAGTTATTTAAAGTTAAGAATATACTTATTTCATTATATAAAATGAACCTCAAACAAAAACACTTGATGTTCCTTATTCTTTATTAGCATGCCCCCTTTTGAAAAAGAGGGTGTATATTGTTTTGCACCTGCGGTTGGTCAGTGGGTCGGTCTGCAGACCATGTGTTGTCTGCTCAATATCTTTTGACCCCTTTGTTTGATATTAAACCAACTTGGTACAGGGGTTGCCCTTATACAGTAAATGATCTCTAATGATTTTCAGTTCACATGGTCAAAGATCAAGGTCAAAATGCCGTTCCTAACTCCATGTGTTATCCCCTCAATATCATTTGACCCCTTTACTTGATAACAACCAAACTTTGTACATCGTTAGCCTTATATAGTAGATTTCAGGTCACAAGGTCAAAGGTCAAGGTCAAAGCACTGGTCTTAACGCTACATGAGTTGGTGTTGTCCACTCAATGCCTTTTGACTTATTTGTTTAATGATAAAAAATCAGGGTACAAAAATTACCCTTAAAATACTAATGATCTCTGGCGATTTTCATGTC
Source organism: Ostrea lurida (assembly GCA_903981925.1). Taxonomy (NCBI): domain Eukaryota; kingdom Metazoa; phylum Mollusca; class Bivalvia; order Ostreida; family Ostreidae; genus Ostrea; species Ostrea lurida. Next base: position 2,695 of record CAJDSM010042385.1, on the reverse strand, counting down.
ACATGGTCAAAGGTCAAGATCAAAATCGCTGGTCTTAACCTCTGTGTTGCCCGCTCAATATATTTTGACTTCTTCGCTTGATAACAAACAAATTTGGTACAGTGGTTGTCAGATTGATTTTTAGGTCGAAGTCAAACCAATTTGGCCGACATCAAACCACCATAGATTTATCGTATTTTTGGGGTCAAACTCTTTGCTAGATTGACATATAAATTAGCGAAGTTAACATCATAATCCCCCAAAAAACATAAATAAAGATATATACAAAGTCAAGTGTAGACCAAACGGATCTCAGACAAAAGTGAAGTTAGGATCAGGTGCCTCCAAACATTTAATCATGATAAAACGGTATTTTACTCTTATTTGATTAATCATAAGTTTTGCCTTGTACAAATCACCGATTTATAATACCCTTAACAGGAATAGCCATTTCGGATTTTTGCACCATCGATGACGGGGGTAAGGGAGGCATGAATGTTTCTGAAAGATTTCTTGTTTGATGCATTTTATTCTAAATTACTACGAATGATTTGGAGAGTGTGGTAGTTTAAGAATAAAAATCGCTGTATTTTCTAGAGTTTTTGTCGTTTTAAAACAGTAATTCAATAACTTCTCATCTAGTTCGTTTCGGCTTTGAATTCACTAATCATTTCATTGATGCATCATTCACATGTTATTTATGTTTGTAAACAGCAATTTATTAAAACCCAATCTATCTAATGTTTAGTAAAATTTAAATTACGACTTATCATATTGAACTCACGGCGGGTGTGACCGATCAACAGGGGATACTCCCTCCTCCAAGGTACCAGATATAGCCACTGGTTTATCCAAAAGCTCTTGTTTGCATATCTCATAATTTGAATACCGTTTGGATTTTTAATCACGTCTTTGTTTTCACATATCTGTCGGGTTTTTTAGAGGTGGAATCCCTGCAGCGTGAGAACACGAGTCTGAAGGACCAGATCCTGTGTAAGGTCTGTATGGAGAAGAACGTGTCCATCGCTTTCCTGCCCTGTGGTCATCTGGCCTGCTGTGTGGACTGTGCTCCGGCCATGAGGAAATGTCCCATATGTAGGGAGTTTGTTAGGGGAACTGTCAAAACCTTCCTCGTATAAGGTTAATGAAGATCAACCGATTTTTTGTTTCCGATAAACAGGTGGGAGATAATTGAAAATATTGATGAATTGCAGACTTTATTTATTGGTTTGTTTTTGTATTATCAAAAGATTTTTATACTAAACCAGATATCTGTGATGACTATTGAGCCAGTGAAAAAGACCAGTTTGGAGGACAGCATCTTGTTGGACATCTAAGTGGATATCAATATCTCTACAGGTTATAACACTTTTTTGAGCACATGTCCATGCTCAAATGAATGGCAGACTCACAACTACATTATATGATAAACGTAATGACTTTGACGTTGCAATCGACAACTTTATTATTCTATGTAGTAATATACCATTATCATCTGCTCGTGGTGTGTATGTCTCCCAGTTGATTCAATACGCAAGAGCATGCCATGCGTATGGGGACTTTTTAAAGCGACGCCAACTACTAACCAAAAGCTTTATGTTGCAGGGTTATAACGAATCTCGTTTAAAGTCATCATTTCGCAAATTCTACGGTCGCTATAATGACATTGTTTGCGATTACAAATTATCACTAAGTCATATGTTGACTGATTTGTTTCATAAACTGTTAGACTGTCAGTTTCGTACTAGATTTGACGACGGGTAACTCCGTTTAATTTGTTTAGACTACGGGCTCACGGAGGGTGANGCGTGCGGTCACCGGTCAGCGGTCAGCAAATAGCGGTCACCGTGCGGTTACCGTACGGTCACCGTGCGGTTAGCGGTCGGTCACCGTGCGGTCAGCGGTTGGTCACCGTGCGGTCACCGTGCGTGTGGTAAAGTAGAACGTTTCAGGGACTGTATGATTACGTTTAACACATTGTTTACATCGCCAATTTATATTTCACACTCTAAATCTTTTTAAATCATTCTCATATTGAAATGAAGTACATATTCAAGATGTTTCGAGTATGATTCGAGGATTCATTAGATTTACACTCAAAACAAAGTTGCCTGCACATAGCATACTATTTGAACACAGTGTACGAGTTTGAGTATCAGTGCGATTAAAGTTTTGTAGCCTTACTGATGGTATAGCTTACTGATGGACTGTTTCACTTTAACAATCAGCATGATCTTGATATTGCGATATACATGTACATTTTTTCACATATATCAAACGGTTTGAATTATATTTTTCGACAAACAAAGATACATGTATAATGATAAGATATAATGAAAATTATTACTTAACACATACATGTAAACTTCAATACTATGTTATTAATATAAAATCATATCGTGTACCATACTATTATTATGCACCAGCATGCGCATTTGCGTACTATAAATTTGTTCTCTGTCAGTGAGAAGGCTCACATAACCGAAGTGTTGGAAATCCGAAACATCGAAAGTAAAAAACTTTTAAAAGTGAATTCAATTTGTAGTTGCGGAAAAAAAGATTTTTTATATTCAACACCATCTACATAGACACACAATAACATTAGGACAAATTACAGAAATTACGAATCATGCGTAATCCTCTTTTAAAAAGTGTTCTATCATGTAGAAATACTGTTAGCTATACGTTTACAGTAGTAGATTGCTTTGTTCGGGTA
>CAJDSM010042383.1:5151-24987 GCA_903981925.1 Ostrea lurida | reverse complement strand
GTACACAGCCTTCAGCGGCGAAGCTGGCCCGGTAGTATCAAACCCCAACACCTGGTTCACCATCTTGCCGAAACTCTCAACATTTCAGCAGTATACCATGACTTCTGTCCGAAATCAACAGGGAAGCAAAAAAAAGAAGAAAAACAGAAAGGTAGAAAAGAGAGAAAGAGAAGATAAATAAAAAAAAGACAGAAAAAAATAAAAGCAAAGGAAAAAACACAGAACAGAAAGAAAAGCAAGAAAAAGTTAGCGAATAGAGAAGTATGATCCCACGTTGACCATTCAGCACGGGAATCCGCCGACTCGAGGATAGATGGAGAATGGCCGCATCTCCTAAGAACATCCTCTGTGGAGAGCGTTTAATTGGAAGGAGGAGTGCGGGCCGGCCCACACCTGCCGCTTCGAGACGTCTTAAGAGAGACCATTAAAGCTCTTGACAGTGACCTGAGACTTGGGGGGGACATGCAGATAAATCCGTGGGAGGTGAGGACATCTTGAACCAAACCATCTGAAGTCAGGAGAAAAAGGTAGCTGCGTGCAGCAAAGCTGAGGAACAACGGGCTCCACAGGAAGGAGGGCCACACCTTCCAACGACCAGCGACTACCACAGATGCAACCTCTGTGGGAGAGACTGTCACTCACGCATTGGCCTCTACAGCCACATTAGATGCTGCTCTTGCTGAACAAGCAGACACTCTTCAACCAGCCAGAAACTAGATGTACTTTCACTAGTGTCAGCTTTAGCTTTCTACATGCAGATATGTGTAATACATGTCACGAATTCTGTCACGAATATTTGCTTCTTATGTAAATGACCCCTCTCTATCATTAAAATGGAACTTGAAAATTTTTGGTAGCATGACACGATTCAAATGCAATTCGCAAAGACATATATTTCACCATCTACCCAAGTTCTCTTCGTTCTGAGATGTTACATAAAATCGCGTAAAAGCATTGCTCAAAATGCCACAGTGTATATTAGTACAGTTACTACATTGCTAGACATGGTCACTTTCCAAACAAAATATACATGTATCGTCGGAGTTGACCAGTTTCGGTCCTTAGTTTTTGGTAAACAGTGATTTCCGTCATTAATTACTTGGTATGAAATAAAAAACAAGTTACCTACTAATAAAGCAACTAATTTCCTTTAATTCCCATCCAAAAACTGCCAATCTATCAACTCCATTATTGAATTATATCGTCGTAATGAAAACACATGTCAGATTGAACGTCGGAATGTGGACGTCACCTAATTTTCGTAACCGTTTAAATACAGGTGACGTGTACACAGATATCATGTACAAGTAATAAGATTGTATACGAACGTTTTTCATACTGATGTAATGAAGACATTTACAGACTTTTGGCATACTTATAGTGAATTCAAGGTTGCCTAAAAAAGTGATGAGCAAATGGCTCATTTCGGTGGTGCTGCTGTGTTCATAGCTTGCAAACATAACCGCTTTGGCTTCATTATCGAAAAAAAAGAATATTTGAATTACGAACTCCCAGTATGTTTACAAAGACTACGGTAACAAGAGATGATGTATCAACACCGAAAACAGCTTAGAACACACGTAAACTGAAAGGTCACCGATTAGTCAGTCACTGAAATAGTGCAGTCGACGAAAAAAAAAAAAAAATTAGCCAATTGCAAAGATCACGAATGGGTGACTTCAAACAACAACAGCAACCCGAGACTAATACGAACCTTGTCCAAATTATGTTAATGCCCGTGCTGCAAATCGAAATCATTTTTCAGTCAATACCAGTTAAACGCAAGTCAGAAACCTCATTTTAACCCTTCCCTGCTGTTAAATACGTCTTCTTTCCTGGAAGAGTCTAACGTCACTCGGCTAGGTACCTAGCGCATAGATGTAAACGGTCGAGGAGTGCCGAGTGCTAAAAGTAAAGAAAGACTGTACTCGCCTTTTAAATCATTGAAAATATTGCCAGAAGAAGCTAGGACTTTTGGAAATGAAGGGTAATTTCAAATAAATATGAACATGTCACAGGAACCAGTATTTGATATGGAATGAAACAAGTTTTGTTATATTTTTGATTTATTTAGCTGGGTGTGGGTAATCCGAGATTTCGTCCAAATAAAAGCGGGGGTTAAGGAGTCTGGGGAATCTCGATTAGGTTTGGGGTAGTGTAATTGGACCACGGGTTTTTGACCACCAATCTGAGCAAAATAGTGGTATATAGTACTGTATAGCAAAGACATCACACAACAGAAATTGTCTTCATTGGAATTGGTGATGTAAGCCATTTGCATGGATGTTTCAAAGGAGCAAAAGTCAGTTTAAGATTTTAAAATTAATGAGTATTATAATATACGAATTGCAGTGGAAATAATTGTTGCACCTTTAATTTATTGGGGCATGTAATTTGTATATTTTACCTCAACATGATGAGAGTTCTAATAAATTAAAAATATTTCTGTAGTTATTCAACGATTCAAGATATATTTACGAGCTATTACAAGTGCAATAGACATTTCAAATGAATTTGTATATTTTACCCTAACTGTGAAACGAAATTTTCTAGAATATATTTAGTCTGTAATAAATTAAAAATATTTCTTGTTAGTTATTTCAACGATTCAAATATATTTACGAGTCTATTACAAATGTGCATAGACATTTCAATGAATTTTATCTTAAATGTTGCAAGTTCAGTTGCATATGTTGACATGATTTTTTGTATAGTCATGCACTCCTATCTGTTTTGTTATATGAATATAAACATTCTGATGGGTGTGTCCTGTGGGTGGGGTGGCGTTTATACTTCATTTATGGCTATAGTGCATCCTGTTGTCCACCGTTTTTGTTTATTTGTTCATTACAGGGGATGGCTTGGGTATCACTATTAAAGTAAGCTTTGCTCCACAGTATATCTAGTTTAGTCTTGTATCTAAAAGGACTACTAAAGGTAGACATTCACTTTAATGTTACGTATTTGGGGTTTGATGCAATAGAACTTTCACTGCAACAGTAAAATTAGGGTAAACAATGAAATTTATGCAGATTCTTTCCATTTTGTAGACAGTTAAGGATTGATATTTATCAAACAACTTTTTGAAAGCCACTCTTCCAGAAAAAAGATTACGTAAAGGGGAAACTGGAAAACTGGAGCACTTCAAACAAAATTTAGATTAACAAGCTTCGGAAAAGGAATCACTTTTCCAGTGTCGGAAAAAAAGAAAAAGTTCACCTCTAGAGAACGCAGAAAGCTCAAGTTGTTTGATGCACCGAAGAAGGGCAAAAGTAAAAAGTTTTACTTTATTTTCTTGTAGTCGAAAATGTTCAAAATTCTTAGTAGATATATTACAAAATTGGAACCCAAGAGGTATTCCACTAATAATTTTGGTACTTTCATTAGGTTAGCATTTAATTTAAGACTAACGGTACTAGACATTTTCCCATTTCCTAATAGATTTGAACATATCTTCCAATGCATGACTTATGGAAGGACTACAATGAGGGCAAGCGTTGGTTAACAGATAAAATCAAGTAAGTACTGTTACATAAGATGTTACCAAGTTTACGTTTTTCATGCACTTCAGTGTTAAGTTACCTCACATTTTAATCAAAAAAATCTTAGATCAAACTTAAACGTTGGTACAAGTCATCCTAGGTAAGGGGATCCCAATTTGTTAAAGTAAAGGGGCCATGCTTTTTCCAAAGGTAAGATAATCAAGGAAAGGCAAAAAAGCAATTAGATTTAATAATCCATGCTTCTCAATAAATAATTGATTCTAATGCAATTTTTTTGTAATTATGATATCTTATTGCTAATGCATTGAGAATTTGAGATGGTTAGAAATGAGCGTTAACGAGATGGGAAGCTTTTCGATTAAGATGTCATAATACTGTGATGCAAAAACATAACGTCAAATCATAAACATTTCGTAACAAAAGAGGCAAAACTTTGACGAAAGTAAGATGGAACATTGGCATTAGAATGGAATAACTGCCTTCTTATTAGCTCACCTGAGCCTAAGGCTCAAGTGAGCTTTTTCTGATCAAAAATTATGTCCGTTGTCTGTCGTCGTTTGTCGTTGTCGTCGGCGGCGTAAACTTTTCACATTTTCAACTTCTCTCAAGAACCGCTGGGCCAAATTCAACCAAACTTGTACACTATCATCACTTGGGTGAAGGGGCTTCAATTTTGTTTCAAATGAAGAAACCAGGCCCTCATCAAAGGGGGATAATCACGAAAATGCCAAAAATAGGGTGATGTCATATAAAAATCTTCTCTCAAAGAACCACTGGGCCAGGAAAGCGAAATTTATAGGAATCTTCCTGATTATTAGAGAATTTCAAGTTTGTTAAATTCATGACCCCCGGTGGTACGATGGGGCCACAATAGGGATCAAAATTTTACATATGAAATATAGGGAAAATCTTTAAAACTTCTTCTCAAGAACCACTGGGCCAGGAAAGCTGAGAATTTTGTAGCTTCCTGATATAGAGAGATTCAAGTTTGTTCAAATCATGACCCCCGGGCGGTATATGGGCCCCAATAGGGGATCAAAGTTTACATGCAGATATATAGAGAAATTCTTTAAAAAATTTTTCATTGAACCGAAAGAGTGATGTTTTACCCTGAAAGCTTCCTGATATGGAGTAGATATAAGTGGTTCAATAATGCCTCCACCTGAAATAGGTAGATTTAGTCCATAGTGGTACATTCTAAATCCCAAACTACTGCTCTTCTTAGTGAAGCAGCTGTGCTCAAGTGAGCGATTGGCCCTTGGGCCTCTTGTTTGTGATTTTGCAACGGTTAATGCTGATTTAACGGGTTGCAAACATTGTTACCGGTCGCAAATCACAAATATGAAGGTATATTCACCTAATTCACCCAGAATTGTTGCCCTGGACCCAAGGAAGTTCATAACCTTGAGTCAAGGTCACTGGTCAAAATGCACATAGTGATTTTAACATTATTTGGGCCATAACTTTCACTGAGTGCATGGATTTGAATATATTGCACAGAATGGGTTGCCCCGACCCAAGGGTTTCATAACCTGTAGTCAAGATCACTGGTCCAAATGCACATATGATTTTAACTTATTGGGCCATAACATTTCACTGAGTGCATGGATTTGAATAATATTCACAGAATGTTGCCTGGGCCATAGGTGTTCATGACCTTGAGACAAGTTTATGGACAAAAGTGAAGGTCACAATGCACATAATGATTTTAACATTGTCTGGGCCTTTACATTGACGAGAGCATGGATGGAATAATATTTCACAGAGCCCTGGACCCAAAGAAAGTGTCATGACTGTACATAAGATGTACCAAGTTTACGTTTTCATGCACTGTCAGTGTAAGTTACCTCACATTTTTACAAAAATAAATATCTTGATCAATTAAACTTGGTACAATCATCATATGGGTAAAGGGGATTCAATTTGTTGAAGTAAAGGGCCATGCTTTTCCAAGGGAAATAATCAAGAAAAGGCAAAAATAGCATTTAGATTTAATAATCATCTTCTCAATAAATAATATTCTAATCAATTGTTTTGTAATATGTTTTTTGATTGGCTAATGCATTGAGATTTGAATGGGTAAATGAGCGTAACGAGATGGGAAGCTTTCGATTAAGATGATTCATATACGTGTGATGGCAAAAAATAACGTCAGTCATAAACATTTCGTAACAAAAGAGCAAAACTTGACGAAGTAAGATGAACATGCATTAGAATGGGAATAACTGCCTTCTTATTTGTGATTTGCGACGGTTAATGCGATTTAACGGTTGCAACATCATGTTTTACCGGTCGCAAATCACAAATATGAAGGTAGTTATCCCTAATTTCACAGAATTGTTGCCCTGGACCCAAGGGAAGTGTCATAAACCTTGAGTCAGGTCACTGGTCCAAATGCACATAGTGATTTTAACATTGGGCCATAACGTGTTCACTGGTGCATGGATTTGAATAATATTCACAAAGATTGTTGCCTGGCCAATAGCTGGTGTTCATTGACCTTGAGACAAGTTTATTGGACAAAAGTGAAGGTCACAATGCACATAATTATTTTAACATTGTCTGGGCCTTAACATTTGACAGAGAGCATGGATTGGAATAATAATTTCACAGAGCCCTGCACACCCAAGAAAGTGTCATGACCTTGAGTTAAGGTCACTGGTCAAGTTCACAATGCTCATAGTGGTTTTAACATTGTCCGGGCCATACTTTTTAATATTAAAGTGCATGAATTTGAATAATATTGCCTACTTTATATCTTCACTGAAAAATTATGACAGGTATATACTGTTATGTTGGCATTGCTCTTTTTTTTTTTTTTATCTTCATCAAGGTTGAAATAAAAATTGCTGTGTTTCCACTAGCCTGACCAACCTGAAATCATACCCCCTACCTTATTGTTCAAGAGATCATTGAAAATCAGCTATTTGGAGTTGACGTATTACTTCTCAATTCATTTAAAGTGTAACAATATTTAAAAGTGAAAAATGAGCCCCTCTTGTTCAGTATGTTAATATACCTGCAACTTAAATGGCAATTATTAGCAGAATGTTTCTTTGTGTATTCCTAAGATATAGTTCAAATGGATTTCCTTCTGATATATACCCTAGTTTGTACTTGGATGTTAGTGGAAATACTCAAATTCATTTTTCTGGCCTACAAACATCATAAAGAATTGTGAATGACTTTTTTTTTTTAAAAATTTGCAATTCTTTATTTCTATCAGTGAGACATAATTCAATGAAAGTTTGATTGTTTATCCATATGTATATACACAAGTCAAAAATTCTTAGTCATGAGAATTTTTTTGTGTGTTGTGAGAAAAGAGATTTATCACAATTTACAAATTATTTACACATTGTTGATATGACTATAACAAGACTATTATTCTTTTTCAGAACCTTTGATCAGTTTAAATGTGACAGTATTCTAAAAGCAGATTTCCATGGGTGCTTTTTAACAGTATCAAAGTCATGTTGTCCTTCATACATTGGTTCTACTGGCATCGTCATTATGGAAACAAAGAACACATTCAAAATCATCACCAAACAAAATCGTATTAAATGTAAGCTAGCTATTTCTGTCACAGAGAATATGTAAATCAAGAGAGAAATTCAACCTATAGAAGGTTTAATTGCAACGTCTGTATTCAAGGGGGGGGGGGGGGCACTGTAAAATCATTTATTTGTGGGTTTTAAAATTTTGTGGTTTGACTCCAGTTAACGTTCAATTCGTTGACATTAATTTTCCTTGATTTACAATTCATTGATACGTTCAAAAGTCCGTTGTGGATTTACTTTTGTTGTTTTTATTTACCCATGAAAATAGCAAAATTAAATCCTCAACGGAAATTAATGATTTTACAGTATTCAGTGTTACCATTTTATTTATTTCTTTATGTGTTTTTTTTCCCAGGTATTCCAAAAAGAAACAGTGTTTTTATGTTTGAACTAGATGGACACTATATAACTGTGTATGGAAATAATTTCTGTTGTCATCTAGTATTGAGATCAACATATAAATTTAAACCAAAGAAATATGTTGCAATATGATTAAAGTCTTCATGTTTAAAATTCAGTTTGTATTTCATTCATGCCGGCAACAAAGAATAAGTACACTTCAGTATCATTTTGCAGACTACTATTTCATATGTCATTCATACTCTTTGCTAAAAAACTGACAAATCACCTCCTCCACCCCCCAAATGAAAATTCTATGTCCCACTTCTCTAGAAAACAGGACTGATAAATCTGAAAATTGAAAGGGGTCTTTCACTTACCAATCCAAGCATTACCTTTAAATTTTGAGAAATTTTTATGAAGTAATATCAGGTTATTGCATGTCATAAAAAATGTTATTTTCTTAACATTAAAATCTCAAAGACCTGTAACTCTGTAATGACAAAACTGGATTAATTTGGAAATCAAAAGGAGTCTTTCTCTGTCTAATCCAAGTTTTATGTGGAAAATGTATGAAAATCTTCCTAAGAAAACTAAGGCTATTGTGTGCCATAGAACATGCAGACAGATAGATTGGAAAGTGATTACAATACGGCACCTGTCACATGACGAGGCCCTAATAACATTCAGACAGGAAGGTGATTACGATAGTGCACCTGTCGCATGACGAGCCCTAATAACATTACTGAAGGTGATTACGATAGGCACCTGTCACAATGATGAGGCCCTAATAACATACTGAAGGTAATTACAATAGGGCACCTGTCACATGATGAGGCCCTAAAACACTGAAGGTGATTACGATTGGGCACCTGTCACATGACGAGGGCCTGATATCATACTGAAGGTGATTACGATAGGGCACCTGTCATATGATGAGGCCCTAACAACATACTGAAACGTGATTACGATAGGCATCTGTCACATGATGAGGCCCTAAAAACACACTGAAGGTGATTAGGATAGGGCACCTGTCACATGATGAGGCCCTAATAACACATTGAAGGTGATTACGATAGGGCACCTGTACATGATGAGGCCCTAATAACATACTGAAGGTGATTATGATAGGGCATCTGTCACATGATGAGGCCCTAATAACACACTGAAGGTGATTATGATAGGGCACCTGTCACATGAATGAGGCCCTGATATCATACTGAAGGTGATTAGGATAGGGCACCTGTCACATGATGAAGCCCTAATAACATACTGAAGGTGATTAGATAGGGCACCTGTCACATGATGAGGCCCTAATAACACACTGAAGGTGATTATGATAAGGGCACCTGTCACATGATGAGGCCCTAATAAACTGAAGGTGATTATGATAGGGCACCTGTCACATGATGAGGCCTAATAACATATTGAAGTAATTACAATAGGGACCTGTCACATGATGAGGCCTATAACACTGAAGGTGATTACGATTGGGCACCTGTCACATGACGAGGCCCTGATATCATACTGAAGGTATTACGATAGGGCACCTGTCATATGATGAGGCCCTAACAACATACTGAACGTGATTACGATAGGGCACCTGTCACATGATGAGGCCCTAATAACACACTGAAGGTGATTATGATAGGGCAACCTGTCACATGATGAGGCCTATAACAACTTAAGGTGATTATGATAGGGCACCTGTCACATGATGAGGCCCTAATAACATATTGAAGGTAATTACAATAGGGCACCTGTCACATGATGAGGCCCTAATAACACTGAAGGTGATTACGATTGGGCACCTGTCACATGACGAGGCCCTGATATCATACTGAAGTGATTACGATAGGGCACCTGTCATAGATGAGGCCCTAACAACTACTGAACGTGATTACGATAGGGCATCTGTCACATGATGAGGCCCTGATAACATACTTAATTAAAGAAGGAAGCAAACCAGTACTAGTAGTGACACAATGACAAGTGTATTTGCAAAATGATGCTTTTCCAACATCCATAGTGTCAGGGTAGAGTTGGCGGTTTGCACTGGCCAAAGATAACGGTGTTCATCCTGTAAGTCTGATTCAGTTTGGCCTAGACAGATACTTCTGTAGCGGTCAGCCGGATTCGATCTCCGGTGGCCAGATCAGTTGGTAGAGCACCTGACTAGAGAATTCAGGGGGCCTGGGTTCAAATCCCGGTCTTGTCCATTGCATTTTCTCCCTTCCTGTTATATTTGGTGCCGTAGATCACCCCTGGAATTGCAGGTGAAAGTCCTGCCAGGAGAAATAAGAACCTAGGTTGTGTGTCTTCGAGGACAAAGTCACTTTAAGGAGGGAGGAGTGTAGCTGTCAGCTGGGTTCAATCGCCGGTGGCCAGATAGCTCGGTAGAGCACCTGACTAGAGAATTCAGGGGGCCCAGGTTGGACTCCCGGTCTGGTCCGTTGCATTTACTCCCTTCCTGTTACACTTTATACACAACCTATTGATAATCCCAACTGAATATGGGATCAATAGATCAAGTACATTTTGGGCAGTACTTTAAATGGTCCATGGACTGAATTGCTAAACCATATCATCTTGCTAAGATGGACAGTATCTAAATACAAGTCTTTCAGATGTACATGCCCCAAATTTATCGTCGAAGATTTAGAATGCCACATGTCGAGTTTTACAAACCTAAATTATGTCCAAGTATTTATGTTTGCTATTTCCTCGCAACCTGTTACAGGGGGGATATAGCATCGCTGCTGTGGGTATCAGGGACCTTGTGAATAAAATAGAAGCAAGTTTATTCATCGGAGATCATCAAACCTTCCACAAATATTGACCAGGAGAATGGATGAACCCTGTTGATTTTCAAGGTCACTATTGCCTAAAATCCTTGTGAACAACATATAAGACACAGTATTCATCAAACCTTCAACAAATGTTGCCCATGATGAAGAGAGGATGAACCTTGTTGACTTTAAAGGTCAAGATTGACTATTGCCTAAAATCTCTAACAACATAGAAGATACAACATTCATCAGAGAATCATCAAACCTTCCACAACTGTTGCCTTTGGAGAGAGGATGAACTCTATTGATTTTCAAGGTCAAAGGTCACTTGATTGTTGTTTCAAAATCTTGTGAACAAGATAGAAGATGGGCCAGCATTCATCAGAGCATCATCAAACCTTCCACAAATGTTGCACATGGAAAGAGAATAACCCTATTGATTTTCAAGGTCAAGGTCACTATTGTTTATAAATCTTATGTTGTGAGGGGATGCTATGCTTGCATTATTTTCATCTCCCTCCACCCTTGTCATAAAATTTTGAAATTTGTAAGACAAAGATTAAATAATAGGTCAATTTGCCAAACTACTTTCTATCCTGCAGTTGCCTGGGTCGCAGCTTCCTTTTGCAGAGATATTCATTAACTCCCTTCTACACTTGGTAAAATGTGCACTACATTGTATTGAAAGATATTCAATAAAGCTGTATATTTATACATGGGTGGTCATATAAAACATGAGGCCAATGAGCCATCTGTTATCTGAATATTGGGTAAAATTATCATCAGCCTCAAGGGCTGTGAAATTTATTTAAAAAATATATATGTTCTACATACATGAATCTAAGCTAAATTGTATTACAATTTAATTACAATGTAATATTCTGTGGTAGTGTAAAACACGATGGGTTCTGAAACTACACTCACGTGCCAAAAGTATGTCAATTTTTTCCCAAGATATATTTGGGTTCATCTTCCTTACAATGTACCAATGTCTCAAGTGCAATATCTGTCAAGGAAAAGGTTCTCCAGATATCTTCCTGGTGTAGTGGACAGTATATGTGGAAACTTGTACTGTCTCGCTAGTAAATTAGCTTTTCTGGTGATGTGGTAGAGTTTCTCTCTTGATCGATCATACAAGATAAACAATGACAAGCATGGTCCGCACCTGGTTGTGTGATGCTGCACCTTACAATGCGCTGTCAGCATAGTGACTGGTGTTTGGCGGGAGACCTTATTTCAGGTAGAGTCTCTGCAGAGTTTTGTCCATGTACGGACATGGTTTCATCCCGACAACAGTGATTGTCATTGAGAACTGCAGGTGTCGGTGCTGAATAGTGGAAGGGGGGGGGGGGGGGGTACAGTTGACAGTATAAAAGGATCGAACTTATATTGCCTAGACAGTAAGCTAGCTTTTCTTGCAGTGTTGTAGAGTTTCTATCTTGATCACGCATGCATGGTCAGCACCTGGATGGCTGACCGCTACACATTACACAATGTCCAGAGCTGATTGACCCTCGATCATGCGACTTCAAAATGAATAGGGTCTTAAGTGTAAAAAACTTGGTTAACAGACTAATGAACAGGTGCAATTAGCAAGGGGGAGCAAAAATATGGTACACTAACACTATATGACTACATGTATTTGGTCCAGCCCCAGAGTCAAAACCCTGCTATCGTGAAATTCACAATATGTTTTCTTCAATATACAAGTATCCGTAAACAATTAGTATCATTGAAATTAAAGAGTTATTTCAAATAATAGACATTTCATCACTATGACCATTTTGGTTCCATCCTGTTTCCAAAACCCCTTCCCTGGGATCTTGAAATTTTTGTATAGGGCTACCTTCTACCACCAAATATCCATTTAGTATCAATATTATAAAATCAGACATGTTGCTTGCTGTGTTGGCACATTTTTTATTTTGATAAGAATATAAAGAAATATGTACATGTATATATGTAAATAAATAAGTGAATTTTATATATGTAAGGTTTTCCTCACTTCTGGAGATCTGGCACACATATTTGTAGTATTGTTTTATGCTGTTTAATATTCAGAAAGGTGTACTATGATGACTTCATCTTTGAATCTTTCTCTATTTTGCACTTCCGTATAATACGATCAAAATGAAACAGGTAGAACTGACAAACAAAGCGGAAGATTCCCATGGTAAATACCTGAAAGGTAAAAATAATGCAGAATTGAAATAAAGATATCCCAGCAAATTAGTAAGCCAAATGACTTGCATGAAAAAAATTGCTGTCATCTAGAGATAAAAAAAAAAATCCTATGTACATGTTACATACCATAAAAATTATTCCTTGCCCCTAAGTTTGTGATGTAAAAAAGTAAATGAGAACATCTTTGTACCAGTTTTGAAATTGTATATGAATCTTTATAAACCTCTATTAAATACTGAATTGGATGAGAGTCATAAAGGAACTCGCGATCTGTTTCTGTTTTAAGTGTCCCTGATATCATGAACAGTAGACAAAATTTGAAAAACTTTCTTTACATTTTATTTCAATCTCCTTCAACTCTGTTTGACCTTCAAATTAACTTTACGATGTAATTTTAAATTTGATTCCAGTGATTTAATTATATACCGTAAAGTACAGTTGAACTTCAATTATCTCAAATACCATGATTATGTCGAACTGATTTGGAGGTCCCAGCCACCTATTTTCTAAGCATTTTTATCCTCGATACCTCGAATCCACAGATATCTTGAACCTTTTTTCTTGGTCCCATCAAGTTCAAGATAATGAGGTTCGACTGTATTCATATGACCCTTGACTGATACTGCATGTGGAATTTCTTTTAATTCGCAAAGCTTTTTGGTATATATATAATGCAAACTTCCATCCTAGTTTACAATAGTTTTGTGGTTTACAGTGGATTTTGTTATCATTTTATTTTATTTCACGCGATTACCTAGCGCCGATTCTCAATGGTTAAAACACCTTTTAAGAATTGAGGTGATTTTTCGATCACGTACCTGAACAACAAGTAAAGTCTAATGGACATTGTTTTGTTGTTGTAATATAAAATTAAATGATAAGAAATAAATCTTATATTTTTTCGGGTGATATGCAGGTTATCACCGAGATTTTAGACGGTAAAACTTTTCATCAATGCGCTTCGCGCATTGATGAGTTTTACCGTCTAAAATTCGGTGATACCTGCATCACCCGAAAAAATATAAGATTCATTTCTTATAACAACATAATGCTGGGGATTGTTACATTCATCATTTACTAATATTCAAAAGATCAACTGATTCCACATGTATAGTGATATATACATGGACACATCCTCATTGCTGGTAGGAAATGCATTTTGCCAAGCTAAATTTTAAATCATGTCATATGGAATTATAGAATACGGAAACATTTTAAACATCTTTTATTTGTATATTAATCAGTTATGAATGAAATAGTACATTAATGTGAAATTTCATTACAAATGAAAAAAAAAAGTACATTAATGTGAAATTTCATTACAAATGAAAAAAAGAAGTCTTTAACCCCCCCACCCCCCCCCCAAAAAAAAAACCAAACTTATGCCCATGCATTGTTGTTGCTCATCTTTCACTAAGTTAACTAAAGAATTGTACAATATGGTGTACATTTTACCTGTTGAAGTAAATCTATAACAGAGGTTGCAGGAGACATTCCACTGGACACGGTACACAGTAGCCAGCCATCCATACCAACAGAGCTCAGAAATTTCCCAGTCTGTATCAACAATGTAACTGTAAATTAGTCTGAGTATATGCAAACCACTTCATTTGGAAGTAAGGCAGATAAAAAGTTTACATTGTAACATTTTAACACCTCTCTCTCTCTCTCTCTCTCTCTCTCTCTCTCTCTCTCTCTCTCTCTCTCTCTCTCTCTCTCTCTCATGCATAAAAAGTCTTATTAACTCAGCACAACAAAGAGAATGTTCACAAGAATTATACAAACCAGTGCGTCTGTGAGTACTGATTTTGCCACATCACTAGGGGAGAAGAGACCAACAGTGTCCGATATAAGTACAGTTTCTCTAGGCTAAAGCAAAATGGAAAGTAATGGTAACAAATACAGCATAGAAAAAGAACAACTTTATTTTATGATTCAATAACTGTTTCTGCTCAATTTTGTTAAAATTGAACTAAAGTGTAAAAATGTTTTTATGGGAGGGGTATGCATGTATACTGACAAACTCGAAAGTTGCAAAATGTATCCTTTCAATTTATGCTTTCTCTGAAAAAAAAAAAATTTCAAGATAAACAAAATTTCCTAAAGTGATGCAGATTAATTCTACTGAGAATAGTGTGTGTGTGTACCTTTGACTTGTTTTCCTCCGCTAGACCAGGTGTATCTGTGTCAGGCGGGAATGCCATGGTGACATAAATATTGTATGGCTTCACCTGAAGTGGTCAAAAAAATATATACACATGTATGCTACAAAATAATTTATATAGCTAATACAGTCAAACCTCGTTATCTAGAACTCAATGGGACCGAGAAAAAAACGAGAAAAAACTTCAAGACATCCGACAAATATTGAGGATAATATACTTAAAGAATACATGGCTGGGACTTCAGAATCACTTCGACATAACCATAGTATTCGAGATATTGGTGTTCGAGATACCGAAGTTCAACTGTATTTGAAAACAGACCCCATTCCCACTAAGCCAACACAGATTTATCTGTATTTTGTCAAAATGTTGGCTAAGTGGGAAGATATTTACAACTCAGTGAAGGGCACTTCTGACATTGTACATCAATGTATTATACATAAACTGAAAGCAGCTTACAAAGCAGCCCTGAAAAACATTACACTAACACTATAACACCTTGTTTATTAGAATAATGACTGTTAGACATATACAAAATTGACATCCAAAAGGAGAATAAAAATAACCATTGAACATTTATATATTCAGCTATTTACCTCCATCTGAAGAGATTCTGCAAATCCCCTCAGAGCGAACTTGGACGCTGAATAGGCAGTGTATCCGAACACGCCCACTTGTCCGGCCTGAGAGGAAATAAACACTATCCTTCCTCCGTCGTTTTCTTTCATGCCTTTAATGGCTGCCTTCGTAACATTCACACTTCCCAGGAAATTCAACTCTATCATGCGCTATCAAAAAATCCATTACGGAACAACAATTCATTCATTTGGAACATATTACATGTAGGTGATAAACACTCTACTAAATCTTAACTTTTTAAAGCATCTACAGGTTTATTTTAACAGACTGAATAGATATATGACAGAAATATTCTTATCTATTCAAAATACAGCATTCAGCAGTACCTGAAATTGCTGAGAGGATGTTTCTTCAAATCTCCCAGCGACTGCACTTCCTGCATTGTTAATCAGAATTTTGATAGGTCCCAACTCCTTTTCTGCCTGTAAAACAATGGGTTTTGATCATTTAATCATTGTTGAATTAGTTTTTTAAAAAGTCATACAGGTATGAATGCCACATGGTTAGCAGATAAAAGAAATTAACATTATAAAAATTGGTCTCCTAACCAAGCAACATGATTTTCAAAAAATAACTTTTTAGTATTTGTATCTACACTCTGTTTTGAATTGTTCATGTAACTTCAAATTTCATGAAATTTCTGTCTAAATCCTCAGTCACTCTGAAGCAAAAGCCAATATTGCTTTTATTGGAATGTGACTGGTTAGTTTGGCTTCTGTTTATATTGAAGTTCAGGGGACCAACCTGAATTGTTCATTATATCTAAAGTTCAATATAACTAATGCTAATCTCTCTCTCTCTCTCTCTCTCTCTCTCTCTCTCTCTCTCTCTCTCTCTCTCTCTCTCTCTCTCTCTACATATACTATAGTGTTACTATGGATTTATTTTCAATTCAGAATACCTGGTAGCAGGTTTTAAATGGAAGTGGAGTAGACTGTCCTTGTAATTCTAGATTAACTATTATCAGTATCTTTACAATATTACAAAATATAAATATCCACCTTATTTACTGCTTCCTTCACTCTATCTGCATCTACAGTTATATCCACAGAAGTTGTAAACACCCTCTATGAAAAATAAAATCACAATGTTAGATATCATACTTAATATGATAATACTTATGCATGGTCTGCATTTCCGGTTTTGTACTGTGTTTGGAGAAAGGGAATTTACCTGATTGGCTCTGTCTTTGTACTGTGTTAATTTACCTGATTGGCTCTGTCTTTGATATAACCCTCTATCTCATGTTTGGCATCCTCTAATTTTTTCTGCAAAATATCATTTAAACAGTATTGATCTTATTTTTCATCAAACTAATCATTCAGAAATAAACACCAAATTTATATAATCATCAACTCCTACTTTGTCTAATCAATATATCGTACTGATTGCCACATTCACAAGCAAAGTGTCTGATTCGCTTACTCTCGTCTCATGTGAAATGAGAGTAAGCTAATCGGACACTTGGCTTGCAAAGATGACTGATTGCAAGAACAGATAATTTAATCTTTACAACCCTACATAATGTATCTACAACTTGTATTTGTCTGTAGAATTGTAATAGAGTAATTTTGGGACTAATATGAACCGAATTTCACATTTGACAAAATATGTCACAATTGCTAACCTATCATTATATTTTGTCAACGATGCAAAATATTTTGAGGTAAATTGGTTGACTGGAAGCTAGATTATGAATTCAATTTTGGATGGTTCAGAAGTTGGGACACCTGATTTCAAACATACCTGTAATTAATATGCATACAGGTTTCTTGTTTTCTGACTTTGGGTTAAATTTGCAATCAGTTATAGTAATTTTTGCCTCATTTTCAATTACAATTCAAAACAGTGATGTATTTTTAAATATACATATGTACATTTCTTTTACAATCAATCACACATTACCTCATTTCTGGCAATAATTGTGACATTAGCTCCTTGTTTAACTGCCTCTATTGCAAGAGCTTTTCCAATCCCACTTGAACCACCAGTTATCTAAAAGGAATCACATATATAGAAATCTCAATAGAGGATAACACATCAGAATTCATGTACTTTATAAGATAGTTATTAATTCATTGAGACTTTGATTGTATCTGTAAACAGTGTACCTACAGATGACACTTTAGATAAAAACAACCAAGATGTGTTTGATGAACACAAATGGTGGTGTATTTGTTTTGCTGTTATTGATGGCTGAAGTGAACAGTAATTTGACAATTTGCTCATTTGACCATTCACTGATGATTTGACATCTTTCAGATGAATCTAAGGTAACAATCCAAGGAATATGAGTAAGATCTGAGGAGTGCCATTAAGCTAATTTTTGAGAAGTTAACTGTCAATTAAAGTTAACTAACCTTTGTCCTACTGAGTCCAGAAGTGAATAACATTGTATCTAATATTCTATCTTGATGACAGCAAGCAAACCAGTCTGAGTGATAACCACATAACATGTCAAATCCCCCCCCCCCCATTTTAAATGTCTTAATTTAATGCCTGAAGCCTGAAGGCAACCATACATGACACAGATACACAATTTTACTCTCACTTTCAGTGCTAAGGGAAAGATAAGTTATGTTTTAATGAACAAAACTGAGATTTGGACCTGAACTCTAGAATGTTTAGTTAGATATTCTACTGGGGTCACTGTATGAGCTAATATAACAGTGGGCTAAGCTTTCTGTATCAAGCTCTACCACTGACATTAATGGTTTTGATGTAATTTTAGGTTACCAATATTATAATAAAATGTTGATAGAAATTCAAACTGGAAAGTTCCAGGTCTTGCACAAGTGTTCTTGCCGACCTTAGTATTGCCACACTGTGTGACACATGTAGATCATAGGCAGATATAGAGAGCAGACCCCCACCCTCACTTTCGTGGCCAAACGAAGTATATTGCTACCTGGACTCCCACTTGGACCCCCCCCCCCTCCGACCTCTAGCTTACTAACCCCCTCTTTCAACGAATCCACCCGGGCCGGCAAATCCTGAATCCGTGATCATGTCATTTAATGCGTCGACTTGACTTGCACGCACTACAGTAACAGATAGTTGCATCGCAACTCTTCTTTTGGGGGGGGGGGGGAAGCTTACCAGAATATGTGATCCTTGAAGTTCGACGCGTTTTGGTGATATAAATTTAGAAACTAACAAAATTACAGCGATTAAAATGAAAATTACATACAAAATCATTGTCGATATTTAATCGGATATACATCAATGCACGTAAAATTTAAACTCGATAGAGAAAACATATTTCCGAGAAAATGAAATATGAACTATGAAATATTTTTAATAACTCTAAACTCAAATAAATTTTCGTGAAAAAATATAGAGCACTTTAGGTATCGGGAGGGGGGGGGGGTTATAAAAAGTCCCATGCTCTTTAATCAAAGTATCATAAGTATCGAAAGCCATGTGTACGTATCACTTTGAGAAATTGCCAGTCTGACAAGAGAACAGACATCTCTCTGTGCTATGCGCAACTTGAGAAATCTGTATTTTAATCAGAGTGAGAAATTTGGACATACAAAAGAGCTACAGATCCACCCCTTATAGAAGCCTTCGATTTAATATGCGTAGGGTTGATGTCTTATGTCGTTGTATGGCGACACTGATTTGGTGTACAGCTATATAGAATAGAAGAAGTGCTGGGATTTGTACAACGGACTTTTTGAATGTGTATATATGTACTACTAATATGACAGTGTCTGACATATGATATGTAAAGATCTGTTTCGAGATATCTTTAGTGCGATTTTTAAAATTTATATTTTCTCTTGTTATGTGGTTTGGGACACAGAATCATATTCATGATAGCTATTTTTAACACTGTTCACATTCATGAATAGTCCACATCGAAATCCCGGGGGGGGGGGGGGGGGGGGGGGTGTCTCAACCTATACTTTTGGGTACAGACGTCCCGCGATATTTTTCAAACACCCCCATTCATATATTCATATTTTTGAAAAACCATACCCATTCATATATTTCCGTTAAACATTCTGAACCAATCATATATTTCAAAATAGTGAGCTGGAGTCGTCATGATAAATATTCTTAATCCTTAAGCATATACTTAAGTATGATATTTCTGCTTAGCAGTGTTGAAATTTTGTTAGCACTATTGCTTAGCACGTTGCAAAAACTTCACGAAATTCTGTTGAGCGGTTTCATATAGGAGTTGCGCTGACAAAAAGAAAAACCAAAAAAAACAAAAACAAAACAGACTGACGGACTGACTGACGAACGAGACGGGTCAAAAACATTATATTACCCTCTGCAACTTGTTGCGTGGGGTATAAAAATTATATTGGAAAGGAATAAGATGATTTGAGTTGAGAAAAAAAAAAATCCCCAAAATGATATTTACTGTCCTGGGAAAATCTCGATCGCTTATCATTTCCAATATTGCATTATTCTTATATGCTATTTAGCTATTGTTGAATAATATGAATATCATATTGTTTAATTTATAGTTGAAAATGTTTTTGTATTTCTTGTCTCCAAATTGTGGCTAATATATAGCACATACAATGTTTAACAATTACTTGAACTTTTGTTCACACACATTAACACTTTTAATATGGTGTTTTGTACCGGGTTTTATAGTGGTTAATTAGTGTAAAATCTCTCTATCGAAGCCCCTGAG
>CAJDSM010042382.1:0-16799 GCA_903981925.1 Ostrea lurida | reverse complement strand
ATGCGCACCTGGTGCATAAAAATTGGTACTGCATGATTTATATCTAAAGGGCACTTATTGACATAAGTTATTTTTCTCCGATTTTATCTTTATTTTTTCAAAGATTGTGTCCCTTTGATGCCATCTTTGCCCATAGAATTCTTATGGCAACCTATGTAACTTACTGTTTCATCATTTGATATGATTTTGGTTTGGCTTGAACATATCTTATTGCCTTCTATGTGGCTATTAACACATTGTAACACAAAATATGTTCCAATATTTAAATTCACTAGTACTGGAATCAAAGTTAAAAAAATTATCTGCTTACCTAAAGTAATCAAAATTAAATCAAATATAACCATATACAAAGTATAGCTAGACGAAGCTAATGTACTTCATTGCAAAGAAGAAATTGCTTTAAATCGATAAATTGGGGGTAATGTCAACGTTTCATGTTTTTATGCCTTCCTCCTTCATTTTACAACACAAACACCGACTGAAATTGCAAAAAAATTTACTCAATACTGAGATAAATTTTTTATAAAAAATTAACAGTTAACAGGATACATTGAATTAACAAATGTATAAAAATCATGGAATTCAATATCAAAAAAAGAACAAAGATACATGTACAATACGAAATACAAATACCGCTATAACAATACATGAGAAACAATACAAAAACATGTATAACAAAAATTACATGTTAAATTACATACAAAACTGATAACAAGAATACTTGAAAGTAAACAATAGAAAAGTAGTATGACTAGGAAGAAATTTCCAAGTACACAGATACAAATGTAAAGTTATGGTAATTCAAAAGTTCCGTCATAACGCTAAAATTACGCGTTTATTCGAGAAAATTTCGTTTGTATAACGCACCCCCCCCCCCCAATTTTAGCCATGAAGATGAGCTCAGTGGGCTTTCGTAGCATCTAGTCAAAGCAATGTGAAATAACCTATGCATTTTTCAAAGTGTATATAATTACTATCAAACGGGCCATGTGACTTGTCCCATCGTTGTTCTGTAGTTAGGTGTGACATGTTTTACATGAAATGCGGAAAAGTAAAACCTTAACAGAGGAGGATATTTTCTTAATGTGTAGTCATTTTATATAACTCACAAGTTACTATGGTTTTACGACCCTTTAAATGATTTGATTTGCTAGATGTGTGTGAAAAAAATATTTCTATAATAAATTCACTTCTTTTCTTTTGGCATAAATATTGCATAACAAAGCCAAAATCATAAACTCCAATCTGTTGAGTTCCAATAATGAGCATTCATGAGAATTCTATCGTCTTTTATCCTTATCGGACTTCTGGACCTAAATCAAAATTCCGAAATTACAACATATCCCCTATCACCCTGCACATGCTAAAAGACAGGAAGAGTCCCCTGTCAGGAAACTATGATTTACAGATAAAAGATTATAACATGATATCTAAACGTTCTTTCAAAATCACGGTTATGATGATAATAAAAAAGGAAATATTTGCTTTAAGCAAGATCTTCAACAGTTTAAACTCGGATATGTTTCCTTTGTTCAGAAAGTGGCATTTTCTTTCGAAAATATTTTAATAAACTTTAATTTCCTGCTCAACAAATATACATAAATTTACATTAGTGTGGATATCTTCCAATTCAAATAATGGGGAAGCAGACAGGTAGGGCTTCGTGATATACCGTGAATAAGCATGTATTACCAAAAGGATCAGGATAATGTATGATAGCTTAAGAGTACGTGTACCTTTTCTTAAATAAACAAATAATAATCTTGCATTAACATAGTATAATTACATTCAAGACAATATACAGGTTATTATTAAACTATTTGATTTGAATCTACGTGATTCACTATGCGTATTATGTGCGGCAGTAGCAGGTGTTGTGGGTTTGCTCTAAAGAAAAACATTGAATAGCTCGTAAGTAAAAGGGATGTTTCAATCCAGAATAAATAGACGGTTGGTGAATAGCTTAAGCGTATTATTATATACAAGAAAGAAGGGATATGCATCTTCCTGTCTTCCACAAGAAGAGAAATGATAATCAATAATATTTCGTTGAAATGAAATTTAATATGTATGTTCGTTATGTAAAAATTACGTTACTGTAGCTTTGCCATTAACAAAATCAGACGGTGGTTTTGAAAAGTTTGTATTCATACAAGTTATTGATTGGGGTAGCTTCCTTTATTCCTTCTAAGATAACGAACATTGATCAGTCTCATAACTCCGATAAGGAATACAAAATGAACGTTTGGGCATACAAGGTTCCTTGAACCAGGAATCAGGTGCATAGGAGGAGTAAGCATCCCCTGTCGATCAGCCTTACCCGCCGTGAGCCATTTATCTCGATCAGTTAAACGGAGTACTCTGCTGTTTAAAACAGTGTGTAAGAATAGCCTAGCCATTAGTACATTATCAAACACGTCGGACAGCATTTGACCCAATCACAAATTGTATTGGCAAACAAGATCGTTATAGCAACTATATAATTTGCGAAATACTGACTCTAAACGAGATTTTCAAAATAACTGTAACATCAAATTATTTGCTGGTAGCTTGCCTCAATATAAAATTGATTATACACAGAACAAGCTCTTGCATTTCAAATCAGATGAGAGACATAAACATTATATACTAGTTGTAATGCAATTTCTTATATCAATATGGAAATTCCATGATGGAGAAACTGAAGTCATCCTGTTTGTCATGAAGTTTAGTTGATATTTTATCTATGTAGGAAGCAGATGTAGAAGACCATTTGGTGTCTGTTATTTCGAGTTTCAATCAACATATGAATGAAAATGAATATTGTTACACCTACATGTGGAGTTGAAGGCCACTGCACGAGATTTTTTCCTCCTCCTTTAGGGGCTTTTTGAATAAGTTGTACCTCGTAACAATATGATTGAAAAATTCTTGAAAACCATAAAACAAAGTATCACTCATCTCGGCAAAATATTATTGATACTAGTAATCATTTTTGTATTTGTAAAAAACAAGGTGGATGTATACCATTACTTTCTTGCATGTAAAAACAATTAACGTTTTGCTCAAAATGATATTCACCAAACGTCAATTTAGACATAATTATCATGATTATTCGCATATATGCAAGGAGAAAATGTTTTAAAGTTGAACGACTATTTTTTTTTTCCTGTTCTACACAAATGTATGGATTGATCTTGTAGATTCAAATACTTTATTGAAGAGTCTGTATTTCTTGTACATCAGAAATGTGATTATACATTGTGTGATAATTTTCCTACAAGATAATCATTTGTTTTATTTCCGTAAAGGTACTAGAAAGTCGTCATGTTTCGATCCGTTTGAGTAGACACGCTTATTAGAAAAATGTGTTAATTAGAGCACAGCATACCACCCTACATGTCAGTTTCCCTACTTTATACATTCAAAGGTGTAGAGTCTATTGTGAGTTTATATAAATAGAAAAAAGAACATATGAACAGGAAAATAATAAAGTAAAGTACATGTATCTTCATAAAGTAAGTTTTTAAACAAAATAGAGAAGTTGTTTTTTATTTTTATTTTGAGGATCTTGCAAAATACCTATACATCCTTTTTTTCCACAATAAACGCACTCTCGAAGCAAAGTTTTGTTACCCTTTTACTGTTAGCAGCTTTTAAACTGCTGAACATCTTGCAAAAAGTTAATATTTCCTCTATATTACTATTTATGTTCCATAGTTAATATGAACGTGCCAGGTAGCCTTTGCTTCTTACTTGATAAAGGCAGTGAAAACAGGACAGCAATGTGAATTGAAAAAATGTCATTTATTATGTAAATGACGAAGTTATATAACAGAAAACATGCGGGGATCAGATGGGCTCGAAAAACCAAAATATAAGAACATATCTACATGTATCACATAGGTGTGATTATGCCAATATAAAAATAGAGCTGCCTGGAATCATACAAATAATTCAGGATCCAATTTGCAATGAAATGCAATTAAATTCATGAAAGGGAGTGTCTACAAACTCCACAAAAAGTGAATGCACACATAATCTACTGATCCAAAGCAATTCAAACTCAGCATATAAAGAGTAATCTGACAATTGGCATGAAACACGTCAGACGGTATTCGACCGAATGACAGACCGATGGATTGTATTTGCAAATAAAATCATTAAAACGACTTAAGAATTTCCAACATATTGACTTACACTCGTTACAGTGAGACTGTTAACTTAGAGATTGATCATACGCTGGACATGTTCACATGTATCGAATCAGTTTAGATATACAAACGCCATATGTAGGTGAAATTTGAATATTGCTACACAAGTATGAACAGTTGATGAAGAAGATGGAGTCATCTCGTTAGTCATAAAGTTATGTTCTTATGAAGATGTATATTAATTTTTCCGTACTAAGATTTGCACCTTTTCAAATTATTTTACTCATTAGATGCGTTTCAATAAAATAGCCCAACCTGTGGGGACCCGGGTTAGAATCTATTAGGTCCTCGGTATCCCCTTGCGTGTCGTAAGAGGCGACTGAATAGGGGCGGTCCTTCGGATGAGACGACAAAAACGGAGGTCACGTGTCACAGCAGGTGTGACACGATAAAGACACCTCCCTGCTCAAAGTCCCTGAGTGCCGAGCACAGGCCTAAATTTAGCAGCCCTTCACCGGCATTGGTGACGACTCTATATGAGTGAAATATTCTCGAGCGGGACGTAACACAATTAATAATCAATCAATCAATAAAATGTCACACTATAATGTAAAGGCAAAGATAACGAACAGTGATCATTGTCGCAAGTTCCAAATAGAATTAATTCACACAAAAACAAGAGTTGGGCAAACGAGGACCCCTGGATACGCAAGAGGTGGGATCAGGTGTCTAGGAGGAGTGAGAATCCCCTGTCGACCGGTTATACCCCCTTTGATCACATTGTCTTGATCAGGTAAATTTTGCTTCTTGAACAATAATTTCATTTCGATAACTCCATTTCTGCTTAACATCTGAAAAATGATTTTTTTTTTCAATTTCACATGTTTTTACTATCACAAGAAATGGAATTATGAACTCCTATAAACACATCAATTGAATGTGCATGTAAGCATTACATGCATCAGTCATAGTTTTCTGTAAAATTCCAGGAGTTCCATTGATGACTGGAATCGGAAATATCCCGAAAAAGGGTAAATCATATAGAGAATATAGTTGTTATCTTGGATCAACGGAATGTGTTTCCAGCGAGAAATGTCCAAAAGCATATAAAATGAATCACTGAACCATGACGTCATGTTAATTCCAATCAGAGTTGAAAAACTTCCTTTAAGGGTGTCCGAAGAAATATTTTCAACTTCAGCACGTGTTATTCGTCTTCCATAAAGAAGGAAATTTGTTTGGTAAAATATGAAGAGAAAGTTAAATGCAGCAACTGGTACATCAAGAGAGATTATGACCTTTGATATAGCGATGAAACCACTGACGGCAGCAACACTCATTAATAATGATACATCACTGAAGCTCAGCATAGTATTCCGTATTTGTAAATTTAGTCTTTTGAAGAGACAGTGGTGAATGATTAAAACATGCAAAAATGCAATACTTTTCTGTGCAAGCATCGCGTGATGGTGAATACTCTTGCCTATTGTGTTGTGTGGCCATACCACCATCAAACCTACAGTTATCAAAATAATCAAATTGACAACCACGCTTATAATTATGTTTGATACCATAGCAACTCGTCTCCAGAAATACTTAGACGCTCCGATCAATCGTACATAGTTTATTTCCATGGTCCATTCACTTCCTGATCTCAAAGCAAGAACCAGTGTCGTTGCTAGAATAGAAAATTCAACGGATATTGGTGTTTTAAAGAGATCTATCGCCTTCGCAAATCGCCTTCCTGTAGTGCTAGATACAAATGAGCAATTGTACATACTAATACTGTCGTTCACCATCATATCTTCAGAAATATGACGTGAAAGTGACGTTGTTCCCTCGATGATGTTGGACAGAGCAACAATGAAAGTTACACATTTGACGGCTGTCAAATTATAAAACGTGTATCTCCCAGTATAGGTAATGAACCCCATCTGAAGTAATACGTACGGAACTAATGTGGAACTCTCAACCACAAGAACAGCAATCACAGAAGAAGGCATATCGTCATCATTTAAACAGAAAATGTGCAAGAACGTGTGTGTCACAGATGTTGTGCATTTTAAAACACAAAACACCCAAAGAAACCCGACTCGCATCCTCCTCACTATCGAATGATTTGCACTCACTACCCAGTCTCTTCTGCCAAAAACTAGACACACAACCATGTAAATCATTGCCGCAAGACCACAAATTCTCGCCGAAATATTTATTCCTAGGGTGATCTTTGTGCTGAGGAAAAAAGTCCCAGGTAATGCTCCGTAGAAAAATATTGGAACAATAATGATCCCTCCAAAGACAGATGCTGCCAAAGAAAAGCCCATTTCTTCGTAGACGGAGGTACCAACATTTGGTATGCTTGTCATTTTCACAAGATGGCGTTGCCTATGGAATAGTTTTTAACTTTAATAAACTCAGAAATTTGAAAGCAAAATTGATTATGCGAACATTTTATGTTTGAAATGATATTTTGAAACAAGTCTGGAAAGTGAGAAATTATAATTTTATGAAGATTACAGAAGTTTTATCCTCTCCCCAACTCTCAATAAAGGTGTGCAAAAACTGAATCGAATATCTTATATGCTTACAGGGAGTCCTAATCCGATATCAAATGTAGAAAGAGCATGCATGTAATATGTCCAATTGGAATATGAATGAGTATAAATGGCCATTTCAAGTCATTTTCGGGGGAAGCAACCATAATTCTATTCCTTTATCAGCATTTATGCCTTCCTCCTTCATTTTACAACACTTACATTTATTTCCAAATTTAAAACGATTATATTTCCCTGAAATGTTGCTCCCTGGACAAAAATTCAAATATGCGATATAAGTTGGCTCCTTGTGTATCTTTTAACAAATATACAGTTACTTCAAACTTTAAAACCTCGTTTTTTTTAAAATTATATAAGAAGGAAATAGATGATTTAGGTTGAAAAAATCAACCAAAAAAAACCCCACTTTACTATCTATTTAAAACCAAATGTTCCAGAAGGCAAGTTTCTACACAAGTTTTATCTTTAAAATATCTTACGATAGCTTGAAAACACGACAGAAATTGTGTTGTTTTAAAACTTTAAAAAATAAGATTTTAGGAGAGCAAAATTTATATTTTCTGAATTTAATGTCACTGTTTATACTATTTATCAACACATTGAATAAAAAAAAAAAAACAAATACCGATTTACTACATTTTTTTTTATTTGTGGTTCAAGGTTATTTACATTATACAAAAGAGTTTATTAACAGATTCGATTTTTCGTATCAAATCACAAAATTAAATAGTCATTCTAAAAACAAAATGTAAAAAGTATACTTGCCTTCCGAAAGCTATTCAAATTTGTAAAACAAACTTGATCACAAACTGGTCTTCAGTCAAGAAAAACTTCTTGTGTTAAAGTATAACACAAGGAAATTATTACTTCTAAGAAAAGTAACTCGCCATTCAAAGTTTTTGCTCTTACGAATGCCCATTGAGCTCATTTTTCGAGCTGAATATTAAAAAGCTCTATTTTACGCGTTATAGCGCTAACATATCTCGAATAAACGCATGAATGCGTAACTTTTACAAATAAACGCGTAACTTTCGTAAATTGAAGCGAGCATTTTCGCGAATTGACGCTGAACGTTTGCGTTTAAACGCAAATATTTCGTTAATAAACGCGTATTTTGCGTGATAACTTGATCTATCATTGGTAGTGATTATGTAAATTCTGCATGGCCTGATATGGATGACGTCACAATCACCCATATCTGCACGCCGTGCAAAAAATACATATCCAATATCTGCACGCCGTGCAAAAATGCATATCTATCCGGAAGTAACGTTATTCTTATGAGTGTTGACAAATTAAAAGTTAAAACAGCCATAATAACCTTTCTTTACATTGTATAAAAAAAGAGAAAGAGAGAAAGTATATTACATGTACGTGCAACAAGTAATCCTTGATCTGCCTATTAAATGAAAAAGTTAACCTGCATGTAATCGAAAGAATGTCATTCTGTATAACCAGCTTTCAGATAAAATGGTTTAAGTATGATACAATAATTACATTTAAGTATATGATAAATAGAATATTACATACTAAAATCCACACCATATGCCATATCAGCCCTCGTCCCATTATTGTTCTCCAGTTAGTTCTGACATGTTTTACAAGAAATACAAGGACAGGTAGTTGGCAGGGAAGCAAAACCTTAACAAAACGAGAAAATGTTCTTCGTGTTTAGTCATTTTATATTACTCTCAAGTTATTACGGTTATGCGGCTTTTGAAAAGGCAAAGATAACGAACATTGATCAATTTCGTAAGTCCCAAATACAATACAAAAAGGGCAAATACGTACCCTGGACACACCATAGGTAAAATGTAAAAACGATGACCGTTTTCTTCAATATGATATTCATCAACCTTCAATTTAGACTTCATTATCATGATTATTTGCATACTTTATTGAAGAGTCTGTGCTTATTGTACAACAAGTATGTGATTATAGCAAGATAATCATTTCTTTTATTTGCGTAGACACGCACATTTAGCACAGTATACCGCCCTACATAGTTTCCCTGTTTTATATATTCAGAAATGTGGAGTCTGTTGTAATTCTATATAAATAGAAGAAATGAACACTACATCAACAGGAAATAATGTGTAATGATATCTTTTTAAAGTAAACAATCAGTTTCTAAAGAAAATAAACAAGTTAGTTTTAAATTGTTAAGGATCTTGCAAAATGAGAATACTTCCGTTTTTCACAATAAACGCACTCTTAAGACAACGTTTTGCTACATGTTAACAGCTTTTTAACTGCTTTTAAACTGCTGAAATTTCCTCTTTATAATACTATTGCTGCACTCTCATAATAAGTGTTGGTATATAAATATGCATGTTACAAAGTACCATTTGTACATCATATTTTCATTGTATATGATCAAGCACCGGGAATTTCTTTTCGCTGTTGATTGGGTTTTTGTAAATCTGAAATATTTTCGGAATTTTAATTGTGTTCGAAGATTCCAAATTGGTACTAAAGAGGATCAAATTGATAGGAATACTTACCATTGGAACTACACAGCTTAGGTTTTGGGATTTATCTTTGTTATAGTATTGCCCAGCTTGTGATAACATGTATCGGTGAAGTAAGCCTGGAAATATGATTGAAAAAACTTCCGACTTACGCATTAATTTACAATCCTTCAGTAATGGATTATAGCCTATATGGCAGAAAGGATGAAAGAAGTATTGAATAATGATCAGTTCTACCAAAAATACGAATATATCGAAAACGAGGCCGCCTGGAAACACGTGGGATGAAGTGCCAAGGAGGAGGAAGCAATCCCAGATGACCGGTCAGACCCACTGTGAAACTTCTGTCTTGTTCAGGTAAACGGAGTAATTCGCAAATTAAATCAGTGTATAAAGAAATGCCTAACCATTGGTATGAAATACGACAGACTACATTCGATCAAACGGCAGGCAAACAGAATCGTTACAATAACCTAGAATTTGCAAAATGCTGACAGACTGTAAAAACTTCTATAACATCATTTAATTTGCCAGTAGCATTCTATATTCGTCGCTATAAAAATCCATCATAAGTAGAACATATTCACGTATCAAATCAGCTGCGAGATATACATGTACATGTACAAGTAAACACAATGCGCATTTTAATGGAATACTGGTATTGCTACTTAGAATTAAACTATCTATACTGTATGATCATAGTCGTCCCACCTTACAGACTAAACCCCTGACCAAGGGGCCATGAATTCCATGATTTTAGTAAGGGGGTCATGGATATCTTAACCATGGATTTGGTTTTTCTCCCACATGTGTATGGGTTGAGAAGACTTTTGGCATCTTTTTTTGGCAATTTTTGGCCCTACCTTTCAGGCCCTTGGGGGTCTAAGATCATAACTTTCACAATTTACATTCCTCTTATCCTAAAGAATCTTCACATCAAAAATGGTAACAACTGGTTATATCTTTTTCAAGTAGAAATTTAGAATGTAAAATTAACAGACGACGGACGAAGACCAACGACAATAGGTCACCTTGAGACTCAGATGACCTAATAATGTAAATATGAAATGGACTGGAGAAAAAATATAAGATGTATCAAACATTACTTTTGATGATGCATTTTTAAAGTATCATAGACATTTTATCCCTAACCCTTTTTGAAAAAATATATTTATGGATCGGCTGTCATCCATAAGGCTTTGATAGGTAAGAAGGCTTCAAAACTAGTAGTATTGCAGTTTAAAAAACCTCCTGCAATATTCTAATAATTTGGCGAAATAAACAATTGTGTTAAACGTAATATAGTTTCCATAAACATAATATACAAAAGTCGAGGTTAGGAGAACCACGGAACCTCCGACAAAAGCAAAGGCAGGGTCAGGCTGTCATGGAGGAGTAAGCATCCTCTGCTGGACCGGTACACACTCCCGTGAGTCCGTATCAAAACAAAGTAAAGACGGGTTACCCAGTCGTTCAACATTGAGTACAGGAATAAGTGACAGGTTAACCAAATAGATGTGGACAGACAAAACATTCAACATATAACTTAGTGATAATTTAATTCATTGACAAAATGTACACGGTCTTTGGTGATCAGGTTTTCCAACAGTCTAAAGAAATCACCACCAAAGACTACTTATGTATTGTCATATGCGCTTAAAGACGACAACAGCTAAATATTTTATTCATTAACAATTCTCCTTTTGTTCATATTTCCATTCTATATATCCCAAGGAACTCGAAATAAAAATACCCCACTTAATCAGCTTCGTATTTGAACATTTTATTTTCAATAAATAGACTGGCAATAGAATTTTATAACAAACCCTTCAGTGTCTCCACCGTCAACTTCCCATATTGGTATAGCAATATTCCATCATCACCTAAAATAATGTGGTATTTAACTTTCAACTGATTCGATACCAGTATGCAAGAGTATGTTCTGCTTATGATCAATTTTGAATCGAGAGAATTTACTGACAAATAAGTTGATGATACAGGGTTTCCAAAAACCCTCGCTGAAAGTCAGCATTTTGTAAATGATATGGTCGTTTTAATGATCTTAATTGCAAATATCAGGCGGTCCTTCGGATAAGACCGAAAAAACCTAGATCCCGTGTCACAGCAGATGTAGCACAAAAAAGATCTCTCCCTGTTCAAAGGCCGTAAGCGCCAAGCATAGGCCTAAATTTTGCAGCGCTTCATCGGCAATGATGACGTCTCCATATGAGTTGAATATTCTAGGGGGGGGGGGGGACGTTAAACATCATACAATCAAAGCAAATATCAGATATAACTGGGTCGGAACTGTCTGACACGTTAATTCTTACCAGTGTGAGGCTATTCTTTATATAGTGACTTTGACTACGGATTACTTCGTGTACCTGATCAAGATAAAGGGTTCGCGGCGGTAGGTCAAAGGTCAAGAGGGGTTGCTTACTCTTCCTAGACGCCTGTTTCGGTGTAGCCAGGGGTCCATGCTGAACCTTCTGTTGAATTTGTATTTTCTATAGTGATTATGAGATTGATCACAGTTCGTTATCTCTACATGTTCATTAGAATGTCAAGAAGCCTATAATGCACTTGGTATGAACCAAATAATACCTGAAATTGAATTGTATGCATATACTGGCATAACCTGGACAAAATAAAAAAATATATATTTATTGGTCAAGTAATACTGTATAGCATGAATGAAATTTACCAGATGCGTACCACTTCTAACCTCTCGCCCAACATAGTCCATGGAAAGCAGTCATGAGAACTGCTCTAAGTAACATATAGGCAGACGTAAAGCGTCCATATAAGCAGTCATGAACTGCTTCAAAGTTTAACTTAGAACAGACATAAAGCAGTCATAAAGCAGTCATAGAACTCTTCTAAGTTAACGTCGAGCGGTCATAGATTAGAACAGCTTTATAGCTGTTCTTTTCTAGAACAGATCCGGTCAAGAATTAGAATAACTCTGTGTGTATACGGTATAATTAACCGCTTTGGAAACTGCCAGCTCATTTTGTAATTCGCACGTGAATGGTCAAGCAGTGTCAGTGGAAATGCCGCAGTACCATGTTCCAACCATCTGACATATTGTTTTGGACTTCTTTACCCTCGTTATAACAAAACACACAATTTAACACCTACATTTAGCCATATGTTGCTTAAAGACCCATTTCGTTGATCGTACGGTTACTGAAAATGTAGGCGGAACGTAACCCCAAACAGGTTGTTATTTACCTGAGTGGCCAGGGCCTACCCAGGTGTTAATGGTTATACACAGAGAAATACACACAGGAAATGATAACCGTGGATAGAAGTCTACCTGTTCCCTTCGTTTGAGATAAAGATTAGATAATCTGAAAATATTACTTAATCTATTGATTTTACTTGATGTAAAGGCAAAGATAACGAACAGTGATCAATCTCGTAAGTCCTAAATAGAACACGAAAACAAGAGTAGGGCAAACACGGACCCCTGGACATACCAGAGGTGGGATCAGGTGACTAGGAGTATGCATCCCCTGTTGACCGGTCACACCCGCCGTGAGCCCATAGTCTTATATGATTATTTTGAGAACGTTAGCTCGATCACGCTACTATGATCTCTTACTTACAACCTAAGTTTACAGACTACAGTCTTTTTACATTGCTAAACTAAGTTTAAATCCATATATATTCCTTGTTAGACTGTCCATCGCGATTTGGCAATTATTCCCTGGTCTGGTGAATCACACAGGCATTATTCTAGAGCAGTCAACAGAACTGTTCTAAGTTAACTTGGATCAGTCGTAGAGCTGTTCTAAATTAACTTGGAGCAGTCGTAGAGCAGTCAGCAGAACTGCTTTAAGTTAACTTGGGGCAGTCGTAGAGCAGTCAGCAGAGCTTTTCTAAGTTACGTGTAACGTAGATCGAGCAGTTCTAGAGCAGTCAGCAGAGCTGTTCTAAGTTAAGTTAGAGCAGTCGTAGAGCATTTCTAAAGCCGTCAGCAGAACTGCTCTAAGTTAACTTAGAACAGTCATTAGAACTGCTCTACGACCGCTTTAAGAGAGGTTAGAGGTGGTCGCATCTGTATTGTGTGACGTGCCGAGATGTGAAACACATAATTTGGAGTACAACGGAAGCAATTCCATTGCAGATTGAAATCTATAAAAAGACTGAAAAGGGTACAGCACAAAAAATACAGTACGTATGAAACTATCCCGCGTATCATTTTCAATTGATCTTTGAAAAAATAGTGAATCCTTCATCCAGTATAAGATATTGTAGCTGATGAGAGTTATCACAATCACTCTAGTTGTGGTCAACATCCTGGGGTCCCCTCTTCGAATTTCCACCGACGTTCCGAACAAGATGAAGATTGTCTGGTAAGTTATGTAAATGACGTTGAACCAGGTGTGAAATGTTATCACGACTTGATTTCTTCCATTAGGGAACAGGAAGTTGACGACCCCAGACAAACTTACCACACACGAGCATAATATCAGAGCAAGGCTATCAAAATTTAGACGACGGTTTTCTATTTTCATCTCCAGTTTTCTATGTAAGACATAAAAACCAATAAGAATAAGACAAAATATAATTATTTTCGCTCCAATGATTGAAAGTAGCCATGGAAAAATCATTTTGACTAATAAATGTTCATCCACAGTAAACAGAATAGCGTAAAATACAAATGGGGCATTCAAAATGGCTCCAACGACCACTGTGATTAGCCTGTGCTTTCTAGAGAGCTGTACGTTAGTTGTGGACTTTCTCTGTGTTTCATGTTGACCACAAAATCTGTCGAGGCGGTGTTCGGGATTCCTAGCTTTTACTGAAAGGGAGAAGCCGAAAATAAGTGTAGCGGCTAAAATACTGAACTCCATCAGAAGAGGCGTGAGCAGCATGTCTGTTAGTCTAAAAACCCACTCCAAATTGTGTTCTTTTATGTATGAGCAATTCTGCATCGTTTCATAATAATTTGAAATGTCCGATGATGTTTTCACAAAGATACTGAATACATTGGCCTCTAACCATTTGAACAGGTTCGAAATTGTCAGTAGCGCAATAGTATACCTCATCTTCCAGGAGTCAAAGAAAGTATATTGACTGCAGTAAGAAATAAAGAGTGTTTGCAAAAATGTAAACACGATATAGTTGTACCTTGCTACGTTTTGAGACAATAAAATGTATACATCACCACAATTCAGACGTAGATAGTCGTAAACGACATGAAGAAAACACTGAGCAAATCCAAAAATCCACAAAACAACAACTTTGGTCATGATAACTGTCGATCTTCGCTTTTCCTTGATCCAATCGTTTCGTCTTCTATTTATGGCAACACAAGCGTACAGAATTCCAATACAAGCCAGCAACTGGACAAACAAACAAGCATATCCTACAACGTATTCCGCTTTGTGCTCCGCGTCTCCAAAGGTGAGTATTAGGGCAAAAAATCCACCAAGCATGCCAGACGCAAAGAGGTAGGGACCAATTCTGCTGTTACGTAGCCAGGAGTCCGTCATCCTGGGACTGTAAAAGTTGAAATTTGTGATAAAAATTTGTATTTATAAGTGATGTCTACATACCGTTTATCTTTGTTTAATTACCTGGAATATTCTTACCTCACCAATGCGTCCGACATAGTAGAAATATTATTCTAATTTATTTTAAATGTCAGGGATTTGAGTGTACATGCACGCATGTTTTGGTTTTAGATATAATCACCTAAAATTTTAACAATAGAGAGGAAGTAAATCAAAGTTTAAAACTATTTATATACTGTCTCTCCGAATGGTTGATTTCAATTAATGAAGAATGTGCACGTAAAAAAGTATTAAATCAAAGTTCATGAATTTTGTCGGGTTTCCACGGTTAAATCTTCCTTAATTTTCAAATACTTCAGTACACGTTTCAATTTGAGATCAATACATCCTTTTCTTAATCATTAAGGAATAATTACTGATAGGTGATAGATAACTGAAACATGCTGATATGTCGAGATACATGTATTACTTATATTATCCAAACAAATGTAAATATATAAATATTTAGAGAGAGAGAGAGAGAGAGAGAGAGAGAGAGAGAGAGAGAGAGAGAGAGAGAGAGAGAGAGAGAGAGAGCTGAAACATGCTGGTGTGTCGAGATATTACTTATAGTATCCAAACAAATGTATATATATAAATATAAAAAAGAGAAAACAGAAAAAAACAAAAACCTCACATAAGTATTACGAGCAGATTTCACGTTAATGATAAAATGAACTTGATGCTATAGTTTACAAAGCATAAACTGTATAGATACATGTACATTGTAACACTGTTTATCTATATTTCCCACCTTTTACTCATAGTTTACATGATTGATTGTTGGGAGGGGGTGTTTGTTTGTTTGTTTTTCGTCTCTTTGAGAATATTTCACTCCTATTGAGACTTGAACCATTGTCGTGAAGGGACTTAGCAAATTATGCCTATCACTTATGGCTTTTAGCAGTAAGGGCTCTTTTCACGACTTTTGCGTGCCACACCTACTGCGACTAGCTCAACCTTGATTATACAAATTACACGATATTTATCCTGAAAACGTTGATGTTATAGTAAATTACAACGTACAATATATATCGTGGGAAAAAATCGGTAACGGAAGTATCTTTGGTACTGATTTAATTTGAAGGATGAAAGATCAATTGCTTGCTTCCTATTTGTTTCTTCGATACCAAACTATTTCCAATAAGAACACACATAGATATACATAGTCGTATATCACTATTGTTTTGCGTGTCTTAATTATTGTAGTAGAACCCCATCTCATTGCATCACAGTCTTTTGTTGTTGTACTAGAACCCTATTATTGTAGTACAGTCCATTGTTAGCTGTTAGATGACCAGAGCTGAAAGCGCAGATGAGCTTTTCTGATTATCCTCGTCCGTCTGTCTGTAAAAGTTTCACATTCTTTACTTGTTCACTAGAATATCCGGGCTATAATCACGAAAGTATGAACATAGGATGGGATTATTTAAAAATATTTTGTCAAGAACCACTGTGCCAGAAAAGAAAGTTTTCTGACATAGGTAACATTTAAATTGGTTCAAATCATGAACCCAGAAGTAGGAGGGGTCACAATAGAGGTTCAAAGTTTTACATAAGGGGAAAATCTTTTTGAAATATCATTCTGTATACTAATTTTTACATGTGATGCAATGGTGTATGATCTTGTGCACTTGACCTAAAATTGTGAACTACGTTTAATTTAAAAATAACTCTATTCAATATTTCCTGAACTATTCAAAGTCGATCATTAATATTATATATATATATACTTTTTATGGCAAAACCTTTTCATTTTATATCATGAATTTGACTTTGTGATCTTGAACTTGAATGTATGAATTGTGATACAATTATATTTTGACCGTGTGACCTTGCCCTACGTATAAAAAACCCTGACCTAATCAATACTATAGTATATCCCGAACTATTCAAAATAGAGTTTCATATTTTGTACATGTATATAGATTCCTTATGGCAAGATCTTTCAATCTATATCATGATATATGACCATGCGACCTTCATGTTCACCAGAACAGCAAGGCCATGTTAATCATATTGGTGTTGAGGCATACTATGTTATCTCTGTTATGCGAATTTTCACTTATGTCATGA
>CAJDSM010042363.1:421-14136 GCA_903981925.1 Ostrea lurida | reverse complement strand
AGACTTGTCCAACGCATATGGTATCATACCACACATGTTGATATACACAACAACGTCACAAAATGACAGAAGTTACAAAAGAAATTGTTACCGGATTTCGGTCATCTTATTATTTATGAGCATGAGTGAGTATGATAGTGAAAGCTGAAAAAAGGGAAACCAGATGCCCGAAAACATCGACAAATATCAGACAATCACCTAGTAGAGGGTTTATGGATGATTTAACAATCACGACAGATACCCACATTCAGGCAAAGTGGACTTTAAGCCAACAAAGTCTAGAGCACTAATCATAAGGAAAGATGAAAAAGTCCAACTAAAGGTACATGGAGAAGTCATCTCATCAGTTATTACGAGATATGTATTTAATTGCAGTGGAAAATTAGAAATTCATATCAAAATATAAGGATTATCTCCCTCAGGCATAAGCTCTGATCCTTCGAAGATTTTTGGCCCCAATCTTTTGGCACTACATTGACACTTTTTAAGTTTTTACTTTCATGTTTCGGATTCCCAACATTTCGGTTTGAGCATACACTGATAGAGACATAATTTGTCGAAATGCGCATCTGGTGCAGATAAAAATTGGTACCGTATATGATTTATATTAATGGCAATCTGTCAAGTGTTTGGGCCAGATGGTTTAAAGACTCGTTAGTGGACAAGAATAATATCGGGATAATTGAACAAGTGTCAGAGTGAATGAGGAACAATCGAAAGACCCGCCAACCAGGAAAGTTTAAGGCATGGATATACCTGCCAAGGATACAGTGGGCACTGATGTTGTATGAAATCACACTGACAACAGTAGAAAGGCTAAAGAGAACCACCAATTAGGAGTCCCACCATGTTATACATCTGTATGACTGTACAGTAAGACCATTCATTGTAAAAGAATTCAAAGTGGGAAAATCCAGATGATATTGAAAGAGTCTAAAGACAACAAATTAAGAACAGCGGGAATTTTAACAGAAATAAAGACGGTAAAAAGTGGTCATCGTCTAAAGCAGTTTCAGAGGCAGAGAATAGATTGAGGCATATGGACATCGTAGCAGCAGTGGCAGGCAAGGCCTTGAAACAGCCAAGCACTGTTACTGGAAGAATGCCAAACCTCAAGAGATAAGATATTTGGTTCAAACGGAAACAAAGACCAGAGACGAAGAAACAAAACAGTAAAAAATAATAGAACTAGAAAGTCAAGCGAAATGGACACGATGGGAAGTAGTACAAAAGATCCCTCGCGTGATCAGAAATATGGCGATACCGACAGTTCCAACTCCAGTTCCTTTTGAGATCAGTATATGATGTGCTACCAACACCTGCAAATTTGCACTCATGGAACCTTTCAGAAACACCAGATTATTGCCAATTATGTGGAAGCAGAGGAACGTTGCAACATGTACTATCTTGATGCAATACTGCTATAACTCAAGGAAGATATACATGGAGACACGACCAGGTACTTAAAAACTTGCCGATGCAATGGAAAGACAGATGAAGGAAGCTAACTGCATTAAAAAGACATGAAGACCCAGTATGTGAGAGAAGAAGATGGTAAGATTGATTTAGATTGTATTGATTGAGTGATTGATTGATTGATTGTATTGATTGATTGCTCATTTTGTGATGTTTTTTGTCCCGTGAGAATATTTCACTCATATTGAGACGTCATCATTGCCGGTGAAGGGCTGCAAATTTAGACCTATGCTTAGGCACTCATGGCTTTTAGCAGTGAGGATTTTTTTTTGCATGCCACACATGCAGCGACACAGGACCTCCGTTTTTAAGGGCATACCCGAAAGACCCGTGATTCTCACTTCTAAATGCCGAGCTCTTGGCAAAGGAGCAATCACTACCTATTTTAACGTCTTAGGATTGATGCAGCCGGTGCGAGCACAAGACTCGAACACACGACCTCCCGATCACGAACTCTACCACTGAGCCACCGCGACCGGTCAGAAGATGGTCAGAATTATGGACATTATTCATCAGGAATACTACACCAGGCAAAAGACTGACAGCTGGGGGTAGATCTAGGGAAACAAACTGCAGTTTCTTGACATTGTGTCAACAAGCCTCAGACCAGATAGGGATCTATGGTCACCAGGCAGTAAGAAATTGGTGATCATAGAGTTTACTATTTCCTGAGGAGATATGTGGTAAAGCTAACAACAGGAAAAGGGTGAAGTACCAAGAACTAAAGTCGATGTGCAGAGAGAAAGAATGTTAGACGTAGAGCTTCCTTGCTGAGGTGGGCTGTAGAGGCTTCCCTGCACATTCTGTCTCTGTAGTAGGAGTGACAGGCAGAGACAAACCCTTATCCAGAAGGTGGGTCAAGCAGCAGAGAGGGCATATTGCTGGACCTAGATGAAGAGAAACACTAGTAGCTTGAATCCCAATGTGCAGTGATTGATTACCATTGTGGACCTCCATCCTTAGAATGTACCGAGCTAGGGGTCGAAACATACGATGAAGGATTGCCTCGGCTGAGGAGTTGGTGGTGGTCACAGTATTTTCACCTGTACTGTATGTGAATAACTAACAGTAATACTGATTACTGATTTCCTACCTAAATTCAGTCATTGCGGTCACCAGACAAAGCTATACGCAATCTGTTAGAGTGTTAAGTATTCTGTAGAACAGTTGTCTCATTCCCTTAGAGGAGTGAAATGTTTATCTAAGAAAAATCGTCATCGAATTTTGTTTGACCTATACTCATACATTTACTAAATTTGTTTCCCTGCAGTTTTGGTGGTTGCATGACGTCTGATAATCATCCTTTAGGAAATACATCAACACGGCGATAAGCATTTGTACCCATCGCGTGATTACGAAAACAGATTTTACACTGTGCGTAATTTAGAGTTCGATAAAGGGAAATATATACATTGGGCAGCTCGGAAATCGCGTATTGCGTTCTATTCTTCAAAGACGCAACTGCTAGGTGTAGAGTTCATGTAAGTATAACTATCTGGTCCCTAATGCCAGGTATTCCGTAGCTGAGATCAGATCACTGTTGATCGCTAAGCTAGATACCCGGTAAAAACTTCAAAAGGGAAAGATACGAGGGCTGTTCGATATGTAATGTGTATTGTACGGATATCTCAAAAGTATAGAAAAAGTCGCATGGGACTGAGAGAGAATTGTGTGTGTGGCCAGATGGTAACTTTCTTCGACTTTAAAAGTTGCCTCACAAGCTAAGATGTATGTGATGGAGCAATATCATTAAGTAGACAAACATGCCTGAATCCTGATACTAATACACGGCGTCGTTTATGATAATATTTCTTGAGCTTTTTTAGTATAACATATCCGTAAGATTAACCTGTAATAATTTTGCCCTTATGC
Source organism: Ostrea lurida (assembly GCA_903981925.1). Taxonomy (NCBI): domain Eukaryota; kingdom Metazoa; phylum Mollusca; class Bivalvia; order Ostreida; family Ostreidae; genus Ostrea; species Ostrea lurida. The sequence goes on along the minus strand of CAJDSM010042363.1, from coordinate 10,788 downwards.
ACCGGAATCTGCACGGCTATACCATCACATGAGAAGAATATGCAATAAAAAACCTTTTTGTGCTTATGGTTCTTTTGACAACTACATACTGTACCTTCTAGTGTGTTTAGTTAGCCATATATTATTTCCAGTTTTTCTTACTGTTTCGAAATAGTGAAACCTGTTTCGTCACCAGCAACAATGTTTGAAAATTGTCTTTGATTGGATTTGGGAAACATTTTAGCCGAGTTGCAACGAACTTAACTCGGCTATTATATTGTTTTGATGATGGCGGGCGTGCGGATGGGCGTCAACAGTTAGGTTTCCGGATGATAACTCAAAATGTTTACATTTGATTCAATTGAAACGTTGGGATATTCTTACATATCAAGAGGGTGAAAAACCTATTGATTTTCGGACAAATTTAGTAAAGGTCAAGGTCACAGTGACCAAACAATTCTGAAAAAAATCGAAAACATGTGGTTTCCGGACAATAACTCCAAAAGTTTACTTCTGATTCAAATGAAACTTGAGAGTCTTGTATATTAAATGAGTTGGAACCCTATCGATTTTCGAAAAAAAAAAACGTCAAAGGTCACGATAACAATGACCAAATAACTTTGAAAAAAAAATGAGAGAATGAGGTCCGGACAATAACTCCAAAAGTTTATATCTGATTCAATTGAAACTTTGGGATATTGTTAATCATCAAGTGATCGAGAACCCTAATGATTTTCAAAAAAAATCCGCCCAAGGCCCACGGGCCTCATGACTCTATTGTAGGGACGATTTAATGTCACTATTCATAACTCTTTACTCGAAAACATTTTCTTAAGACATATTCTCAATCCTTTCCCAACCATTTTTACAACAGTGGTCAACGACTGGCTCTACTGAAATAAATTTAAAACTATGTAGAACTGAAAGCTCGTGTTTATACCGAACAGCGATCAATCTCGTAAGTCCCAAACAGAATACAAAACAAAGTTGGGCCAATATGGACCCCTGAATATATCAGAGGTGGGATCAGGTATCTAGAAGGAGTAGGCATCCCCTGTCGACTAGACACACCTGCCGTGGTCCACTGTCCCAATCAGGCAAACGAAGTTGTCCGCAGTCAAATCAGTGTATGAAGAACTGTTTAACAATTGCTATGAAACACGTTAGACATTTTACCCAATTGCAGGCTATACTGGCAAACTAGTTCATTATAACGTCCATAAGATTTGCGAAATGCTGCCATTAAATGCGACTGTTGAAACCCCTGCAACAACCTGTTTGTAAGCAGACTGCTTCGATTCAAAAAACTGATCATACACAGAACAAGCTCTTGCATATCGAATAAGTTGGGAGACATACACGTCATATGCAGGTGAAGGAGACGGGTTGGACGTGGGCCGCCCCAAACGTGTTCATCCGACTGACAACAATAATGGGCTCTAGTCGAGGACTTGTGTGCTACCTGAAGCACAAAGAAGACTAGATAGATAGATTTTATGCTAGATATACCCCGAATTGAGACAAGAAAATATTCATATTTGGTCTCGTGTGCTAGTTTTAACTTTAACTGGGATCAGATGAATATCCATACATGTTTTCTCGAACTGCAAGTAGGTAAGCCTAACTAAGGCCTCTCTAACATTAATATATATTGTCTTCCCAAGCTAGCTAGACATAATCCTAGCAGAAACCAGAAGAGTATTTATAGCCAGTATCTCGTATAAGGTACACCTGTACTATAGTTACTCTAAGATCAGAATAATATTGATATTTGGTCTTTTGATCTGGAAAACCCTTGCTGAAACCACAATAATAATCTCCACCTACCAGGTAGTTGTTTCCACTAACTTGGATCACGTCGGTATATTCATATCTGGTCTCTGTTAGATCCTAATATATTGGGATCAGAAAACTAGTGATATGTAATGAAGCAATTTAGATACATTCTTAATCTTAACTCGATCTGTCACCAGAAGAAAATGAAATATCCGATATCTCAAGATAAGAATTCAACTGTGGACAAAGAATCGATTCACCAAAACTGTCGCATCAGAGAGATACACTACAAATATACTGGTAAATTCTACCAAACTAACTTCATGTCTACCAACTTGGTAATCAACAGTTGGGATGGGTTTTGGAGGGTGTTGTTGAGGGAATTTGTTATGCCTCATCGAGAATTTTTAGCTCATATTACGTCACCAGTTTGTAACTTTAATATGATACGTCATAAGTGTTACACAATCTAGTGACATTTAATATTCGAATCTGGTGTATAATTTAGATTTTGTGATGTATGCAGGTCTCGATTTGGTACGAAATATCATTCCATATAACGTCACAAAACATTCCCAGGAATTTCTTAAACATAGGATTATCTCCCTCATGCAAAGCTTTTCTCCTTTACTGGCTTGAGGTTTGAAGGTTAGACTTTTTAAGTTTACTCAAGTGACCTATTGCAATTGGTCTTCGTCCGGCGTGCGTATAGTCCGTTAACAATTGAACATTTTTAACTTCTTCTTGATAACTACCATTACAACTCTTTTCAAATTTTATATGAAGCATCTTTTGACAAGGGGCACATAAATTGTGAATTTCAGGAATCTTGCACCCCTAAGGCCTTAGGGGCGGAGCAAAAAGTGACCAATTCTCAAAAATCTTTGCAACCGCACATGTCTAAGATTATGGTTATTTGTTTGTTTTTCGTCCCGTTGAGAATATTTCACTCATATTGAGACGTCACCATTGCCGGTGAAGGGCAGCAAATTTAGATCTATGATTAGCACANGCCGGTGAAGGGCAGCAAATTTAGATCTATGTTTAGCACATGTAGCTTTTAGCAGTGAGGTTCTTTTGCTATCCCAACCTGCTGCAACACGGTACCTCGTTTTAAGGTCATCATTCGAAAGACCCGTATTCTCACTAGTCTTAAATGCAGCTCTTGGCGAAGGAAGCAATCACTACCTATTTTAGCGTCTTAGGTTTGACGCAGCCGGTGCGAGCACAGGCCTCGAACGCACGAGCTCCATTAGCAATATGGTTTCCAAGCTCTAGGGTATTATCATTTCTACCCAGAGTCACCATATCATACATATGGACTGCCAAATTGCAAGGGACGAAGAATTTTGGGACAAAAAGTCAAAGGTCAAGTGCACTGGACATCAAAGTAGCAATATGATTTCCGGGGTTTAGAGTATTATCCAGTCACCATATCATACATATGGACTACCTATGGGATGAAGATATTCTCTATTGAATTTGAGGTCCTAAGGTGAAGCACACTGGACATTAAAGTAGCAATATGGTTTCCATCTAAAAATCATATTTTGAAAGATGATAACATGTGAACAATAGATTCCATATTCAGGCTTAAATACAAAATATGAGACGTCCTATATGGGCAATGATATCCAGGTAACCGTTGAGATCTGTGGACCTCTTGATCATAAAATGCTTTCTTATTGTCCTTGGCTTCCCATAGGCTTCCAGCATCGCTAATGAGAAATTATTTATCGAAATGTTTCACATACGGTGCACCAAAAGTAGTGTCACATATTTTCATCCATGCTCAAAAACATGATAAATTATTTCTTGAATACAAAAAATCAGGTACTTAAGTTAGCGATAGCAAACTTTACCAATGAAATATGGCACCGCCAAGCCGGTACATGATACGCCCGCATATTTTATGGACCCAGGGACTTAAATGTCCTTCGGGGTAACAACTCATTAAAAAAATTGACACAGTTCCTCTTATGATATGAACATCTACATATTGCGAGCTTTCTTTGTGCCAAGTATTTTGCATAGAAAAACCTAAGTCCAAGGGCTCTAACTCCTTTAAAAACATAGGACAGCGTTCCCCTTGTAATATGCACATCTTCACATTGTGATCTTTCTTTGTACCAAGTTTCATCAAAATCCTCCAAGGGTTTAGGAGGAGTTGCGAAGATAAAGTGACAGACGGACGACAGCGGTATAGCATAATACGCCCAATTTTTAGGCGGAAGTATAAAACATTGGATTGCAATATGCAAACCTCCAAGTTGTGAGCTTTATTTGTACCAAGTTTCATTAAAATCCCACCAAGGGTTTAGGAGGAATTACAAAGACAAAGTTGCGAAGACAAAGCATTTTGCATAGAAAAACTTACCGGTAGATCCAAGGGCCGCTAACTCCTTTAAAAAAAAAAAACATCCGGACAGCATTCCCCCTGTAATATCCACATCTTCACATTGTTGATCTTTCTTTGTACCAAGTTTCATCAAAATCCTCCAAGGGTTTAGGAGGAGTTGCGAAGACAAAGTATTTTGCATAGATAAAACGTAGGTACAAGGGCGCTAACTCTTTTAAAAAACATCGGACAGCATTCCCTTGTAATATGCACATCTTCCACATTGTGATCTTTCTTTGTAGCAAGTTCATCGAAACCCCCCCCCCCCCCCCCCCCCCCCCCCGCCAAGGGTTTAGGAGGAGTTGCGAAGAACAAAGTTGAAAGAAGACAGGACAGACGGACGAAAGCGGTATAGCATATACGCCCGCTATTTATGCGGGCGTATAAAGGTATAAAAAGATGGCGTAAACTAGTTTGATGTTTACATATCGATTTGTATGGCACCAAATAAAAAGATTTTCAAAAGTGTATATGATTCGACTTTAGGTCCAGTCTGCATCCATAATGCTATATGTATAAAACAAACGATGAAGATTACGAACAGTGATCAAGATTTATCATAAATCCTATTATAAGAATGCGAAAATTAGAGAAGCACCGATCCCTGGACACACCAGAGCTGGGATCGGGTGCCTACAAAACTTAAGCATCCCCTGTCGATTGGTCACACCCGCCTTGAGCCCTGTGTCTTGATCAAGTAAACGAATTAATCCATCCAAATCAGTATGTAAAGAAGGACTTAAAATTTAGTATGAAACACGTCCAATAGCATTCAGCTTAATAAGTTACATTTACAAAATAGGTTATTATAACGACCATAGAATTTTCGAAATACCTACTTCAAACTAGACTGTTGAATCCCCTGTAACGCTTTTGTCACATGATGAGTTAACAATGGAGAAACTGACGACATCTCATTTGTCATAAAGTTGAGTTGGTAGTTTGCCGTTAACGTCCATGTTCAATAGGATATCCAAATATGAAACAGATACGGAAGACTGTGTTGTATATTTTATTTCTGAGTTAACTGAGATATTGTTGATAGACAGAACATTGTCGATATGTATAAATGTCGAGTAGATGGGCACAACAAGAACTTTCCTCCTTGTGAATATTTTGAATACATTCTGCCTCTACCAATTTCAAACGCTTTACACTACCATTCTGTACGAAAAATCAAAAAGTAAGCTTTTTGACATCACACTCGTAAGAATTGTACTCAAATAATGTCACACCTTTGTGATCGGTCATCCAAAGCATTATTTTGTTCAACATCACTCCGATTCTACACACAAGTACTCTGAAATTGATGTTAAAAAGACGGAGTTCCAAATTAATATTATCAACATAAATGTAGTCTTTAGTTATTAGATCTTTCAACAGACGGTTGAAAGTTCCATGAACACGAATTGTGCTTCTTCATTAGTGGCATGTTTTTGTATTCAAATCTTCCAGCAGTCCGTTGGAATTACCATGGGCACAAATTGTGTGATTTTTTTTTTATTTATATGCGACCATTATTGAACTATGTACTTACATCTTTTTATCTCTATTCCATTCTATAATTTTGTTATTCATGAATAAAAATTCATTTGATATAAATAACATGATAATCGAATATAGATAACAAATTATCGAATATTGAATACAAGATTTATTGAATATATATAAAGTTTTATCGCATATTATAAATCAAGATTTATCGTACGTAAATCTAAAATTTTTGCATGTGAATATCATGATTATCGAATATACATGTAATTCGAGACTTATAGAACATAAACAAGATTAACGATTATGAATTAAGATCTAATGAACATCAATCAAAATTTATCGCAAGTAAATCAAACTTTTCACTCATGATTATCAAGAAATTAAAAAAAATCGCATATGAACATCAAGATTATTGAATATAAATCAAAATTTTCGCATATCAATAACAAGATTATTGAATATAAATCAAGACTTTTGCATTTAGGTAACATGATTATTGATTATAAACCATTTGAGATTTTTGCATATAAATCAAGATTTGTATAATATTGCACCGTTTTACACGCAATAGTGTACGAATAGATCTGATATTTCATCGAGGTTGATAGCTGAAAATGAAAAAGGTCGATGAGAAAAACCTCAGTTGTTGATCGAGCTTTCTTGAAATTTACACAAAGTACATGTTTTATAGTCATACAATAGGAGAATTTTTGAATTCCTATTCATTTTTCTCTCTTTAAAATACTGATTTCAAAAGTTTTCAATATAAATCACAGCTATGGTACATTGTCGTTAACATGCAAAGAAAAAGTAAGCACCACTCGTTAAATAATTGTGATCAAATACAACGAATGACAAGAATGCTTTTATCAAAAGATTTGAATAAGCTTCATAAAGATCACCGTGCGTTTAGATGTTGGCACCATTAATAACTTGGTATACAGACAAATCCCGGACAGGCAGACCAAGACGTCATTAATCTCAGAATCAGGGGCTACCGAGGGCGGAATTAGATCAATTGTGATGACAAAATTGCATGCAAAAATCAAATTAAAGATGGAATTGACTTGACATTTGACGTTCGAGGACAATGGGACAGCAAATAATATTGAACTCTCTCGTCATTAGACTTATCAGATGGTATAATTACTCACTCTTTGGTCTTGTATGATTGATTGTACCTCCACTTGAATAAAAACATTTCTTAAAACATACTCTTTTTTTTTTTAAAGAGCTACTTTTTACTTACATTAAATCATTTATCACTTGTCAGCCTATGAAATGGAACTCAGTTTAACTGGGTTTTGATGTTCGATATTTTCGTGTGAACAGTGGTTCCTTCCGGTATAAGATTTGATAATGATAAACATCCCTTTATTAGGGGGAGGGAAGGACAAGCAACGTGTTGAATTGAAATCATCCGAGTAGAGCCACTCCAAACGGTCTCCTCCCATTCTCCAATGGTTCATTGAGAGTGAGTGATCACAATATACTTATAGAGCAGTTTTTAAAATCTGCCGTTAACTTTAATAGTTATATTGATGATGATGATGATGATGATGATGGCTAGTTTATTTAAGGAATTACAGGAATTATTCTTTCTTGGAAACACCTTTTTTTCATGCAAAAGGATGCATGTTGAATAGGCTTGTTAGAGATTGCAAAAACTGAAAGCTGAATATTACAATTATGATAATGAGACAAGTCTCTTATTTCTCACAGCGTTTGCTGTCTTATCGATAATTCTATAGACATCTAGGAAGTTCATTCCTATGCTCTACAGAGTAATGGTAGAAATTATCTTTTTTAACAAACTACATGCAATTTCAAATACAGGTAAATGACAGAGAGCGAAAGCTAAGGGTACAACGATCAAATCACACACAGACTTGCTCCCACCTTATAAAATTCGTTGGTTTCTTGGAAAAATTTCACTTACGAATGTAGATTTTGCTCAAAACCATGGACTGGCACGCGAGACAGCACCAATTTCAAGCCAAAAATTTGAAATACATGTATTATGTCAGGCGCATTGGGACATTAGCGGTCGAGCGCTGAAGATTCTGGATTGTTCTTACCACTAGCTACCGTGACCTCGGTTTTATGTTGGGTTTTGGGGGTGGGATATACATACGACTTTCATTTCTAATGCCGAGTGCTTGGTGTGGCTATTGTTGCCAGGGTCCCCGATCACGTAGCGAGCTCGGTAGTTGATTGAGGTTATCATTTGTCAAAGCATGATGAGAAAGGGTCTACAAACTGACAGACGAACAAGATGAAGCAAGAATATATGCCCCGGTCGCATCAACCAAAGTGGTCCACCTGAATGATTCCGACTAGTGAAGATAGAATGTGCAAAGAAGAACAACTCTCGACAATAGCAAAACCGGAAAACGCAAAAGGTATAGAGGATCCTCAAAGACGAAAGTTCAATCCTTCAAAAAATTGAAAGGGTTGCCCCTTTTAAATTTTGAATGCTTATTAGATTTATGAAGGTTCATATCGATCATGGTGTACTTCAAAACAACTAAACATAATAAATTTTCCCATATAAACCACACTAAATTATATGTAACAGACGTTTCTGACATTTTCTCTCAGATTATTTTTTTCATCTCGATATGCTGTGCACTTGTAAATTTATTTATTGGTTTTATTATCTATTCTAATCGTCAGTGTTCTAAAATATGCTAACAGATTGAAACAAAAAGTGCTTACGGGGGAGGAGGGGGTTGTTTGGGTTTGGGATTGAGGGGGTTTGTTTGTTGTTTGGTTTGAGGTTTGTTTGGTGTGGAGTTTTTTTGGGGGGGGGTTGGGATTTTTGTTTTGTTGAGGTTTTTTTGGGGGGTTGGGGTTGGTTGGTTTTTGTTTTTTTTTTGGTTTGGTTTTTTTTTTTTTGGGGTTTTTTTTTTGTTTTGTTTTGGTTTTTTTTTGGTTTGTCTTCTTTTTTTTTTGGTTTACCCTTCTTCTGCTGCCATTTTTAAAACAATAAAACGATCAGTAATCCAATCTCATAATTCCCAAACAGAATACAAAATAAGAGTTGAGCAAACCCCGGGGAGCAAACGCGGATTTCTAGATTTACCAGGGTGAGATCAGGTACGTGCTTAGGAGGAGTAAGCACCCCCTGTCGTCAGGTCACACCCACTGTGAGCCCACTCTCTTGATCAGGTAAACGGAGTAATCAGCATATAAAGTACGGCCTAACAATTGCTTCGAAACACGTCAGACAGCATTTGACCAACTGTGAAGCAGATTTGGATGACTCTATTGTCTTACATTTCTAGTTCACTGAATATCGAATATGAATGTAAATGGTTGTTATTATTAATAGATAAAACGCCGGTATATCTAAATGTCGAATTAAAAGCCACAGCTGGAAATTTTTCTTTTTCAGGTAGAAGCCTTGTAAGAATATTAAAATATATTAGATAACAAGGGAGCAGAATTCGTGCCCTGGGACTGTTGGAAGACCTGATCACCAAAGACTATACAAAGACATTGCCGATGAGAAACTCCCGTATCGTTTTAATATCAACGTCCGAGTACTTGTGTGCAGATTGATTGATTGTATATCGTTTAACATTCCGCATGAGAATTTTTCACTTATATGGTGACGTCACCATTGCCGGTGAAGATTTATAATATCGACCAGACTGTGTCCCTTGTTGAATTTAAACTTTAACCTTCATGTCAAATTATGATGGCTCTCATTTCTGAGGCTAAAGGTCAATGCTACGAGAAAAGGTTAAGGCATATTGTCTAACAACATTTGTATTTTTTTCATCAGCAGAAACTAATGCGTATTGACGTTAAAAAAGATTAAAAAGGAGTAAAAAATGGTAATTGTAAAAAATAAAATGATATAATTGTCGTTTTTTGTGAAGTTTGTCTGCCCATAGAATCTGATTACTTATACGAATATACCAAGATTCTGATGACGTTTCTGAATAACTGTCGACAACGTCAGAAGACGACGTCACAATGCTATCTATAGGCACAGCAAGGTTAACAGTTGAAGAAAAAATACACATTCTATTACTTAGATATATTCTATGAACTGCTGTATTATTATTTTAACTTCCTAGTTTATGTGTACTTGAAAACTTGAATTTTCATTGTGCTGTTAGTCATTTTGGAATTTTTTTATTCGTTGAGGCCCCTTGGTATACTGCGTGTGAGCACGCGCGAATAGCTTTCCGAACGAGTTCAAACATGGGGTCATATGAATAAAGGCGGGGCTAATCGAATTTTTGTCTTCCCGATAAGAATTCAACGAAAACTGTATTTATTAGTTTGGAGTAAGAATAACAGTAAATAATCATATTGGTACAAATATTTAATCTAATATCATCATAATCTTACGATTTCAATGCATTCTAAGTGAAAGAAAAATTTGAGATTTTGTTAGACAATATGCCTTTAAGATAACGAACAATGATTTGAATGGAATACAATTGAAGAGTTGGGCAAACACGAACATATGGATATGACCCTTTCCGAGAGGCGATAACTGCAATTTAATGAAAGCACGGCAGCATCTTAAAAACCATTGCGCTAATTTCAACCAAATTTGACTCGGAGCATACAGTGAAAATGTGGCGGCATGTTCAAGAATCGCTGAAACAAATTCAACCTAACTTGGCAGAAAGTGTCCCTGGGTAAAGAGGATTCAAATTTCTTAATGTAGGCGGAGCTTAACCCTATCAGACGTTATATT
>CAJDSM010042350.1:85-24667 GCA_903981925.1 Ostrea lurida | reverse complement strand
AAAAGGCTTGTCAAAGGAAATGTACATGTAAATACCATTCAAAAATGAGGACCAATGTTAAGGTTTTGCAGATAAACAGACAGCCAAACACTATATATATGTCCCCGAATCAAAGATTCCGAGGCTATAAAAATACTCCAAAAAGCTTTGCATGTATATACAGATAATAAAATTATGAATTGGCCTGTTCACGGTATCCGTACCTCCTTCGAATATACTCTATGCATGTACTAATATATGGCATGTCTCTTTCCTTTTGGTCTTCTCACCCTTCTCTGTTCCTCTAACAGTTTTGTGTACGTTACGTACCAATATATTTATAGTCTGGGGGATAAATCAAATGGACATGTTCAGGAAAAGGCATTAGTGAAGATCAAGCGGGAGATTAGACAAACGTTACAGGGACGTCGTTTTCTTCATATAATGTCAAATACTACTATCAAAACTGCATGTAAATATAGAAAGCAAACACAACAAACAAAAAGGAAGCCAGACATAACGTTTTCCGTAGGGGGATGGGTTGAATTAAAAGTGAAACATTATATCCCTCCAAATATGTTGTAAGGACACTGCACATTTAATTTTCAAACGACAATTTCACTGGCCATTAATATTACATTTTAATTTATTTAGGTTTGGACGCAATGTTTGTCAATCTATTTATTGGCGAGACGTCGCACAACTCGCGTAAAGAGCAATCCAAAAAAAGATTGTTTGGAAATGGTCAGATGTCGTGTTCTGCAAACTTTTACCCATGGCGGATCCGGCTTAGAAATGGGTTGTTACAGCATACCCATTGACGTTAGTCGTAAAGAAGAGACGAAACATGAAATGAAGGAGCAGTCAATTCGATGAGACCAGGAAAAACCGAAGGACCAGTGTCCACGAAGCAGATGTGGAAAACGAAAAAATAAATACCTCCACTGCTCAGAAGGCCCTGAGTGCCTGAAGCAATAAGGACGATAAAACAGAATATTACAAGCCACTTCACCAAAACATTGGTAGAACGGTCTCCATATGAGAAAATATTCTTCGTGGGACGTAAAACAATAAATAAATTAATATCTATCATAATTTTAGCACTATAAAGGCCATAATATCAACCTTCCCTAGAAAGAATGAGAAAAGTTAGCATAACAATAGATAATAAAAAAACATGACAGATAAAAATACGAAATAATTTTAAGACACACGTAGATTCAACGATTTGATCTAACTCTATGGATCAGTTGCGAAGAAAATTCAAAAATAAACTTAACATTGGTCCAAGTAATATATCATGTAGCTGGAGGGTAATAGTAGGAAAGACTCCGAGATGGAAAGGTAGATTTTATTTTAGAAGGGCGGTCAGAGTATGCGTTGATTGTGGCACCAAAGGTTTAAGCACCATCGGTTTTGCTACTCTGATGGGGTTTCTCGGGTATGGTGCAAATGGAAAAAAAGTCAAAATGAGGAAAAGGGGCACCTGTCAGGGCATGCTTTGATGACAACAGTAGGTATGGTTACATGTAAATAAGCTCATAATGTTTATAACTAGGCCAATATGAAATACAAGTAAAATGAGAATATAAAATCCCAGAGAAATACTGATGTTTTCAGTTAGGTTTTGATGTAATAATACACAACCAATATTGACTTCAAACGATTATCTCCAGCGAAACTGGTTCTAGAGTAGTGTGTGCAGCAGTATGTGTCGTGGTGAAGATCTTGTAACTCTTAAAATCCAATTTCTCCATAATGATATTATACCAACATGTGTATGCTAGCTAATGGTTACTGAATAATAGGCTCGGTCCATTGTATTATCAATATTTTATTTTGGAAATGGAAATCAGTTTAAGAATATACATGAATTGTCTTCCGTCGGCTTTGGACGTATTCCTACATGACAGATAAGGCATCATCATTCGTTGAGATGTTGCAATAGAACGGTTGATCACGACAAAGAGTTTTATGACTTGTGTCAATAGTCTTAATCACAGAGGAAACTGTACATAGGAAAGGAACGATAACTGTTGGAGGAGATTCGGGGGGTTTATGGCTAGTTATCACCCGTGGTCCTGACCAGGTTTCTACAGTCACTACTTGACATTGTGATTAGGCTATCATAAAGACTCCTCGGACGTGAAATATCATGGCGATACTGATGACAGGTAGTAAGAGACCATATACCACAGTAACTTCGTTTATTACTTTATGTACGTACAATTTATCATATAGTTATCAGGAAGAATTGGTAGAATGGAGATATCAAGGGAAAGGGAGACAAGAAAATAAATTGTCATGTTGCTTGGAATGAGCAGGGAACCTTTTATCATAACTGTAGATTTCATGATCCCAGGGATAGGGGTTTTGGTATTAGGGTGGGGTCAGGAATTTCACTTTTCGGTGTGATTCCATTAAGAACATGTTGCGAAATAAAGGTTTTGATAAGTTGATACATTACCAGGCTAGTATTCATTATGGGAAATAGCAAATACAGAGTAAAGAAAGGTATACACATATGGGATGAAAGTACATTTTCTGGAATATAATGGAATTCTAGCTGCAGCAAAAGACTGGATGAAAAAGATAAATAATCCCTTTTTAAAAATATGTGGTCCCTACATGCCACAAAATAGTTATGCCTTACTTACAGCAAGAACATAAAAAAATACATGAAATATTAAAATATAATAAAGAAATTCCTTCAGAAAAAACTTGATGGAATCACATTTTTGATCCGAGTGATGATGAATGGGAGAATATATTTTCCCTCCCATTCAAGCTTACTAAGAATACAAAACTTCAATGGTTTCAGTTTCGAATAAATCATAAAGTTCTCTCAACAGACTCCTTTTTGCAAAAAATTAAAAGTAAAGGATACAGACTTATGTACTTTTTGTTAAAAGGAAACTGAAACCATTGAACACATTTTATGGGATGCGAAGTAGTACAAGACTTATTCAATGATTTTGATAAATAACCATGCAACATATACTAAAAGAGATTTTATCCTTGGATACTGTGTAAGAACAGAAAATTTTAAAACTTACAAATTTTAAAAATACTTTATTTAAAGTATGAAATGTGCAAATATAAGTATTTCAATTAATTTTATTTAAACAATATTTTATTTCACAAATAAATATGTGAAATTGGATCGGCAGCAGGCACTTTGCCAATTATTAGCCTCTCCCTACATCAAGGTCATAAGTCAAACAATATAGACAAATACAGTTACAAAGAAAAAATACATATAACCCACATAACATTATATATATATACCACACACGAAAATTATGAATGTAGTAGAAGAAAAAAGAAGGAGGGGGGGGGGTATTTCAATTAATGAGTTGATATCCTCTATAAAATATATGTTTTGATTTTAATAATTGCTATATATTATAAAAACAACAAAAAGGGATCCTTTGATCTTGATGAGGCCTGGGAAGGTTGGACAAAATGTCTCTCTCTCTCTCTCTCTCTCTCTCTCTCTCTCTCTCTCTCTCTCTCCGTCTCTCTCTCTCTCTCTCTCCTCTCTCTCTCGTAACTCTCTTCTCTCTCTATTGTATTGAATAAAAAATGAACACAATAAATTAATTTTATTTTCTCAATATGGCTGTTGGTTGGTTGTATATTATTTGACGCCCCTCTTGAGAATATTTCACTCATGTGGAGACGTCACCTTTGCCGGTGAGTGGCTGCAAAATTTAGGCCTGTAGTCGGCGCTTATGGCCTTTGAGCAGGGAGGGATCTTTATCGTGCCACACCTGCTGTGACACGGGACCTCGGTTTTTGCGGAGTTGCCAGCTCTTACGACTTACAGCAAAGGGCACCGAAGACCTGACTCATAATATGAAACATACGTTAATAATTCAATCCGATATTATTAATATCGGTTTTAAGGCAATTTCTTTGGTGTGTACAGAAGGGTAAATCAAAAGCATAATTTATAACTATATTTATACAGGTTTTCAGTTTTCTTTAGAATGAGCTTTCGCCTATAAATATGGCAAGGTTCCTCAATGAACAGTGGGTTTTTTAAAGAATCGATTTGAAATAAAGAAGTGGTCACCATTTAAGTATGTGCTACAATGTATCAAAATAAAAGCTTCAAGTGTGTTGATTTCAAATATGCATCCTTTGGGTTACTTTTAGCGTTATTTTATCGGCACCTATAATTATACATTTCCGAATCACATGTTTATAAGCTATTAATAAACTCAATCAAGAAAGCAAAAAAAAAATATGTTCACTTGTATCATATACTTTTTTTCCAAAAAAAAAAAAAAAAAATTTAATTAATACATTTAAAAATGGTTGAATTTTCATCTAAGAAATATTATTCTCCTTGATGATTTAGAATTTTTTTTTTTAATCTTAGACAATTTTTTCCTTTTAAAATGTAATTTATTTGGAAATGTATAATGCTAAAATCCAACAGTAAAGATATTTTTCCTTCCTATGCTTTTTTCAGAGGTCTATTTTTCTGTAGATGATATTAAATTAAAATTCAATTTCATGATATGACCTTTTTTGTTTATCCGAGAACGTGTTCATAAACGATTGCTAAATGAAATAGAAAAAAAAATATTACATAATCATATGAATGTACGTTCATGTTACAAAAATACACATTCAGTTGTAGATTTTGTAGATCATACGCCGTGACAATACGATTGGATGTCTTATTTAATGAAAAATGGGTATTTTCAATCAAGAGCGATCGAACTATATTGCAACATAGTGGTATGTATTGTTTACAAAATCCTAGTTCTATTTTATTTTGTCAGTCAGTGTTGTATGTGATAATAATACAATAGCATGATCATTAGATAAACAATCACTATACTGTTTAGCTTCATACAGCCTGACCGCAGCCCGAGATGGGGGAAATATGAACTTCATCGCCGTGAGAATCTAGTCAACACTATTTATTTTCTCTTTATCAAATTTTATCTGTCCAAAACTTACCAAGGAACAAATTTAACAAGACAGGGGCAAGCCGAGATTGGATGGAGCCCGTCGCGGGGACCGATTTATGATAAGATGGCCACTAATTTACACATTAGTCGCCTATCAAATGATTTCACACAATTAGAGCCGCACATAAATATTTGATTGGTTCTAACAGTTCCCTTGGTCTGTTCTCTGTTAGCGTTTGAAGTTTGTGAGGAAGTCATCCCGTATTTTCACGGAAATCGTTAGGTTTGCTTTTGTTTCTTAAAATTTATGTTAGTTTTTGTTATCACAGCTTAACATGTGTGCAGCATCATTTGCCGACTTCTCAAAAATTTTCATTTGAGACAATAGAGGTGAAAAGTTGACCCCCTAGATACAATGTGATAAATATAACCGCGGCTTAGAGTGAAAGCTGACACGAAAGAAAATTGTCTGTAATAATAACAGCATTTAGAAGTTTTATTTGTTTTAGAAAAACGCAAGACCCATTAAATTATTACTTTATTTCATTTCATCAGACAAATAACACTATGAATTTGAGGACTGATATTGGGTGTTTCAGGACCAAAAAGCTGCCTAATTGGTGATTTTGCAGTTGAAATTCGTGCAGTGAGCTCTTGTTCTAGGGACTTTGACTTCAGTTACGTCCAAAAATAATTTTATTGCATCGCTTATCTGCACACTTTGTCATTTTGTCTACTATTACTTTATTCTTCATTGGAATCATGTTTACTGCACAATAAAATCTGGTCGTGAAAAATACACCAGCGTCAGGTGTAATATTTACATTCAATATCCAGACCACACAGTTTAACATGACAGATATCCGATATAAGATATAATCTGTAGGTTGGCTTGCTTTAGTGTTACATAATAAGACCAAACTATATTTAGAATTTAGATAAAATTGGATCTAAATATCAGACTATGTCAACCATATTATGTGACAACAAATATTTGAAAAAGCAGAAACCAGAAAGCCCGGCCCAAGACGGTAACTCACACCCCGGAAATATTTGTCTTCTGGTGAAAGTGATCAAAGATTCAACAAGGACTGCAAACATATAGTTTTCATTTCGCAAGTATATGCAAAATTTAGCAAAGGCTGCAGTTTCTCAAGCTTAAAGCGCAACTTTATTATACACCCTCGACAATGATTTCAATAATTATGAAATCTTCGATTTTGCCATTCTAATAGAAGATGAATGTTAATAAATATTCTTTTTTATTAAATGTTTGATTCTAGTGCTCTTCAAATTCATCTTAAAAGATCATTGAGGGCACACTTGATTATGAAGACTGAGTGTTTGACAATCGGCTTTGATAGTCGGAGAATTCAGTAGCTGTGGCACCGTGTCGGAGGATAGGACCCTCACAGCAGAGGTTCGGTGTTCTCCGGTTCATGACACAACTGTTGATTAGTCATTCACTTAACCCCGCACGGGGTAACTGATGACAACGTATGGTACCCGTATACAGGACGACTGATGTCCAAACCCAGACTACTTCATATACAAAGACGTCATCAGGAAGAACTCCTGTTGTACTGGTACCAAAGGTTACACACAGACTGACTTCTGCCTGTATGTACTCCAGGCGTCGAACATTTCATGTATATTTTGTAAGAACCCTGTCTGGCTATGGCTATTTTTAAAAAAAAAAATGCAAGTAATTTTCGCGTCATGAAATGTTCTTTTTTGAAATTTCAAAAAAAAAAGTTTTTTGGTTAATTGAAGTTACATCCCTTCTAGATTTTTGTCACTCATAGAAGGGCGCCACCAACTGTAAGTAAAATCTGAACAATATGGGCCGGTAATTGTAATCGTGTCAGATCACTCGTTTCTTACACACTAGAATAACAACAGGCTACAATTTATACATTGTATATCAAACAGAACGTACAGTAGATTTACAAAAGGTAAAAAGAAAAATGAAGGGAACTTTATTAGGTAGTCAAGGGGCTAATTACAGAAATTCACTGATTCAGAGTGCAAACACACGAACGTCAACAAGGGGAACAGCGCTTAATGTAATACAAATCACCATCATCCCGAAAGAATTTCGAAATATCCAAAACATATCTATCGGCGCCAAAGAGATAAATATATGAACATCATCGATAACTTAGTGTTGTTTGAACTTAATATCTTTTAGGTGTGCAAGATTAGGACTACGTGCTGGATAATTGTGGTGGCGACAACCGAAATCTAGTAAGGGAACCAGAATGGGTGTTCTGTAGTGAAAGCAGACGACAATAAATTCGGTGGACGACACCCTGTTAAGTCTGTAGTCACCCTTGCGTTAGGCGGCCGTAATAAGAGAATTGTCGCCCCTGATAACCCAATCTTATTACCATTACATCTTATTAAGATTAGGGTGTTTAAAATAGACAATGTTTTCAGCATGTTTGTTGACACGTGTCTTGCACGCTTTTCTTATATATACAAATTAATTATTACCTATTTCAGATCGGGGTAATCAGTTCTAGCCTGAAGCATTTTTCTTCACGAAAAATGCCCTTAATTCACTCACATGTAAGTGGTTGTTGATAGTCGCCCCTGGGGAGGAGTCTGGGAGGGTACAGATTGGAGTTTAGAAGCGGATCCGGCTCAACAGAGAATGAAGAATCATTATAGAGGATCTAGACGTCATGTCCATGTACCCGGATGTACCCAGATTGCGCAACTATAAAGATTAAAGCAACCGTATATACTTGGCACTGTGAATTTTCTTTCAGAATTTTCCCAATTTCAAACATTAATTTATAGGGGCAAAGAAATGTACGTCTAATGCTTTTTTGGATTTACAGTGATATTATGTTGTGGTAAATTCTGATTGAAATATTATACATTTCGTTCATGGCTTTACACATTATCAGGCAGTAAATGAAATAAATTGTTATTCACGGCGGCGCTACCAATTTACCCTATCCGCGATCCGAAAAATAAACTACCGCCTCAATTTTCTCGCTAAACTTCACTTTTGTTTAAAATGGATAAGGAATAATTGCTTTCCCCGTGTTGTTTTTAATCTGGTCAAAAGGTTGCAAAGCAATGTATTATCGGGGAGTTTATCATCACACGAGACCCTGCATAACTCATGCAATCAAATGCTGTCCAATATGAAGGGATAATTTCATCGAGTGGTATGGAACAATATCCAGTGTTCATGGACCAAAGCCGGCCTTTCATAGACACTTGTTAGTATTCTTTGCTAACTATTTCATGGAGTAATTCTTGCTGTTCACCACAAGAACATAGTAGATGAAGAAAGATTAAAATACGAACTTCACATCAACAATGTTCATTAATATCTAGACAACTTGTATATTTTATTTGATCAAATTATCACAAAAAGTTTCTGCCAATTGATACAAAACGTGGAAATTTTAAACCTTATACAAGTACTATAAATCTGAAATCCCTCCCATTTAAATTCGGTCGTACATGAATATACTTAGTCCACGCGTCTCAGTATTTCAAAGATATTTAGAAATCAAAGGAAATCCAAGAACTTCAAAGGCTTAAGTTGATAATACACCTTTACCACATCTACAAAAACTTAATATTCTTTATCCTTTTAAAACTTAGGCAAGATGGGCAATCGACTTTTACCTATGTAAATGTTCTTACATCGGTGCGGCCAGTTGATGGCCGTTAGTTGATACCACAAATGTTCCGTCCACGTGGTCATCTTTTGTCCGAGGCTGGTCCCCCAGCGGGTGGTCACTTCCAGCCGTGTAATTATGTCCAGCAACTGTTTATTTACTTTTCCTCCTTTTGAAATTACTTGGAGAAATTTATGGCAAACTCCGAAATTTTAGCCGACTGCGTAGGTAGCGCCTGCGACGATAGAGAGAACACGGTGACCAGGAAACAGAGTACTGCATAGAATAGTGTATCAATTCAATGAAAAGTCATCATTCCACTGTTTCGTAATTGACGCTGCGTCCTTCATTGATGGAAGGGCAAACCTTTGGTATCAAAATTTAAAACAATGCTAAGGAATTTCAATAAAACTTCATCTTCAAATTATGCATCATTTAATTGATATACATATATACATTACTTTTAAAAGTTCTGTACAATGTAAGGTTATAGACGAAAACTCCAAAGAGAGGATAACATCATTGCATGCCGCTTCTGAACTCAAGAGAAACTTGAAATATTTTTTTTTTATATAAAATACAATATTGACACTTGTAGATTGCTCTCGCAATACCGTTTAATGGAACTCCTAGCATTGGTATATGGAACAAAGGAATATATGATATCCATCTTCAATGTCGGATTAGCTCAGTAAACAGCCATCCCCATCACATTGTTTACAATGTTACAGTATATAAACTATATGATTTGGAAATAGGTTTAATTCAGTCGTCGAATAATTTTCTTTACAGCATTGTAAACAAAATCTGTAAAACAAATGTTGGAATAAATTTTAATATGAAATAAATAGTGAAGCCGATTATGCTGAATTAATCTATATTTCCATATAGTTTTCATATTTGATATTTTAGTCCCGTCTGAAACATACCACGTGTTTAGTCAGTGATTTTATCGAGAAATAAAATAGGTCGAAACAACAGTTTTTGTTGTTGTTGTACTGTTTGTTTTAATTTTGTTTTTGGTTTTGTTTATTTATTTATTTATTTTTTTGTGGTTTTTGTCGTTTATGTTTTGTTTTTTGTTTGTTTGGGGGTTTTTTTTGTTTTGTTTTGTTTTGGGTTTTTTTTGTTTTTTTTTTGGTTTTTTTTTTTGTTTTTTTTTTTGTTTTGTTTTTTTTGGTGCTTGCTTGCTTGTTTGTTTGTTTGGGGGGAAACCCCCCACCTAAAGTCTAAACTGAGATTAACGACTGAAATGATAGAAAACTCCAATTTAAGTTTGAGATTTTTTCGATAAATCAAAGCATGGTCTATATTACTTCTCTCAAACTTCACACACATAAAGTCACAGCAATACACAATTATTATGACTTATCTGCAATTATAAACCTAGAACCCATGAACTTTGGTCAGATTAATGACAAACATTCGCGATAAGGATCCTTCATGATTTTCTTATGTGAAAATGCGAAAAAATAAAAAATATATGGAAATGCATAATTATTTATATAAATAAGTTTTATTCTTCTGAAAAGCACACAAGTGTTGTGTGTACGAATACTTACATGTATGCATATTCGTAATTCATATCGTGCTGTATTGGCAGCAGCAGAACCACGGGACTTTACAAAGAACTTTTGGCTGTTGTTAAGTGAGCATTGTTTATGTGTTTAAATTAATTCCGTTGACTTCAATAGTTTGTTTGAGGTGGTATTACATAAAACGAACCTTCGCTACAACAAAGAGACTTAATATATGTCCCCCATTGATCCTAGCTGAATCATACACAGAAATTAACAGGATGTGAAATACCAAAGGGCTAACACATATTTTGGTACAAATATTAACACAAGGGATTTGGAAGGTGTTTGGGTAACATTGACGCAAAAAACAATATCAGACTATCAATAAAATATATGTGTTTCGTAGTTAATAAGCACAACAGTTGTCGTAAAATTTAATATCGTTTTTTACGACATCGTCAACAGAAGTTCTACAAAGACTTTGGGGAACCTCATTTTGTTCGCAGAAGCAGTTTAACCTTAAAAACTATAACACCATACTGCTAGAATTGAATTTTATGTTCTTGTTAATCCTTATTCTTTTAAAAACACCCTTCGCTTATTTAACGGCATCTAAAATCGAATTAGAAGGTAAAGCGATCCCACGGTTCCACTGTGTTAAAATCTGTATTAAAATTCTACTAAACACTCATTTAAATCTCGCCACCCTTGTACTTAAAAGAGAACAAACAAACTTAACTTAGCATCATTTGAATGAAAAAACAATCAAATTCATGCCTAGCATCAAGATTTTCAGTTAAAAATGAAGAGGGTGATTAATGACGGAGTCTCCCTTTTCGCAGGTGTGACGGGTCGCATGAGGTGAGGGTATCAAACAGAAGTACAAAGTAGCAAATTCAATTTCAATTTGAAATCGGGTTTGTTTCTAATCAGGATCGTCTTACATCAGAATAATTGTCTGTGGTGCGATGACATAAATTTTATAGTTGTACCGCCACGCTACGATAAAGTTTCAAGGGAGATTTTTGCAGAAAGAGTTTCTAAATGGGAAAGGCTGACGGGGCCCCTCTATGAAAGAACATATATTTAACATCTTAATCATACAACACAACCATCTACCCGGCCGATTTGGATATTTGATATCAAAAGATTAAAGAAGAGGAACTGTAAAGGTGTGAGATCTCTTGTATTGTTATCTATATTATCTTTTGTAAAGGAAAAGCAATTTATCGCATACACAGGCTACAGTAAGTTGCTGTCTGATGATCACGGTGCTCTTTCATCTTTTACGTCCTTTTGCTATTCATTTACAATAATATACACGTTGTATGCTCAAAGATAAATTCAATAGCTGTTTATTCTTTGTCCACTATTCTAATGAAAATTGCAAATGTGTTTTGTTTCAATCAAGTTCTGTGGACGAGTTCTTGGATTTTAATTTGCATATGATTATACATGTATATGGCAATGGGACCAGTTTTACTAAAATGTTGAAGGAGAGTTCAATGGGGGAAAAATTACGTTTTAAAAATGCACCCAGTGAAGGTATGCTGTGTCACGCTAGTCTTTTTTGACACTTCCTGCGCAGCGCTGGCCAGTAAACCTGCATACAAGCTTGTAATTGACACAACCTGATCAAGAAAAATCGTAGACAGTAGCTCATAGGTCAAAGGGGGCTCAAGTTCGAAGGCAATCCGGAAATCTGTGACCAGGATCCCTTAAGTATCGCCTTCCAGGTGACTACCAGATTCCACGTCATACCACATTTCCTTGTTCACAGTATTTGATAAAATTTCGAGATATTATATATATGTACTATAGCCCCCAAAATCCTCAAGAAAGCAGCGATGAAACTTTGCTCATTCTTTGTAGGATCTTTCAGTCTTTGAAAAGGTAGGAATAAATTTATTTCTGAGCATGTAAACTATCCCTGTTAAACTTCTCATTGCAATACAAATACTAATGCTATTTAATAAATGACATTTTTCACCAAACATGCATTTTTTCTTGTTTCTGTGACGGCGGTGGTTTTGCCAGATCACAACATTATATACATATAATTGTGCCAGTCTGTTATAAAATACTGTAGTTCGATTCTAAATCGGTATCAGCTTATACATGTATTAGATATTTAACTGTTTCCTAAATGTTTAATTATACATTAAGTTTCCTGTCAGATTTATCGTTGTATAAATCTATTTTGTACAGGGACGGCACATATTACGTGGCACCACGTACTATAACACGACGAGGTTATGTCATTACATAAGTGAGCACAACCACGTGTTAACAAACACTACTCCGTCTTCTGCATAGAAACTAACATTTATGCCTTTTTTTTTAAATATATAAAACAGTGTGAATAAAAACCCACGACCCACGATGATCTTCTTGTGAACCCATGTGCATGTATACATTTTCCGTTACAGCATAACTGCTGGTGGGCGTATGCAAATGTTGGTTTTCGAATTTTATTCTGGACATCAACTGAGTAAACCTGAAAATATTTTTTTGTATTCAAAAATAATCTATTTCAGCAATAAAAAATAAAATATATTGTTTTACGAGAGAGAGAGAGAGAGAGAGAGAGAGAGAGAGAGAGAGAGTAATTTATTAGTAGGAAAAACCAGAATATGACAGACGGAAAGCGATGTCAGCAGAACACAGGGTTCCCATACCCACAAATTAAGTACAACGCCCTGTGTTACAGAGAATGCTTGTCAGCTTAAATATTTTGTATAGGCGAAGTTGTTGATAGGAGTGATGATTTTAATTTGTTTTTTGTTTGAAATAAGGGAAAGATGCATGTGAAATACCGAATAATATCTGAGAGAGTGACACAATTGGCATCGAAATATAATTTACATGTACTACAAAGTATTCAAAGCGAACGTATAGTTGCATGTGTTGTAAAATTGTGACTAAGAAAATCACCGGTTCTCGTATATTGTGTTTCGGTAATTTTTGCATGCCGGGCAATACATATAATTATCGAAATGTCTTCTCGAATTGGATTTACTTGGGTACGTGGGTGAGTTTTTACGAGCAATTGATGATGACCTTTCTGCATCGTTAAGATGCCAAAGTCTTCCGCTAACCGCTCGGGTCCTAGTTTGCGAAACGGGGATGACCGCTGCGCTAGTCATATACAAGTGAGGGGTGGGCGGGGAGAAAATATGTAAAACCCCGTTACCGGTCATAGGTAGAATGGGGGGTACTTAAGAGTTTCAGTCGTTTACGGCAAGTGAGTCATCATCGCTAATCGCATCGTAAAAGGTAAATAGATTCACCTTCAATCGTTATGGTAAATATAACATTGGCTCGTGTCGGCCATAAATCGGCACTGAGGATGTCATTAGTATTCCAGAAAATTACCCGAATAGAATTGTTTACAAACTTTAAACCCCCCAATTGACAGTTTTCAGTCATGGTAGACCTCTATATATGTTGACGAATTCATTCAAAATGTTCAAATGCACGTCCATCCTACTCGACGCAAGAAGTGTTTGGTGAATAATATATGGCAATGCCCAGATCATTTCTTATACGTAACGTCATGAAGAAGGAGGGGAGGGGAAATACTGCATGTAAGTTTGTTTAATTTTTGTTTAATTTCATTTAAAAAATTATAATACTATGAAATGCATTTTCACTTAGATATCTAGTATCTGTAGGTAATCAAAATGTCATTTAGAATCAAGAAAAAGGAGACAAAAAATTGAAATATCAGTAATTCTTAATATCATTTTAATTTTTTTAATATGCAAAACAGTAGCATTGCCATAATGTTATATTTTAAAACATTATAACAAATTAGAACTTGGAAAGGAATTTAAGATTAATGCCAGTTTAGCATAATTTATGGCTAATTTTTGCCGGCCGCTATTTGATCCTGTATGCGCAGCTCTCGATAGCATTTACAGGGAATCTCATCTTTCTCTTTTCCTGCTCTGTGATTGGCTGACTGGTTCTGTGGGTTTGGGGAGTCAGATTTATAAAGCACGTGCATTACACACTATAGTTCGTATATAAAATTTTGTATTGGATTTAAATCCCCGTGGAAATTGTAAGTATTGCGATTTTCTTTTCTTTTTTAACAACAGTTGCGCAAAAGTTTGCTGTCAAGATGTCCATATTTCAAGTCCCACAAATTGGCGAAAATCGTCCTCATTTAATATTTATCACCAAATCAGGGCCCAAATGGGCATAATACCAGTCACAACATAGTTCCATGTTGTCATTCGTCGATATCTATTATTAAAACATTATAACAAAAGTTATTTTTGTATACAAAGGTGAAAAAAAAAATGACACAAAGTACTTTAATTCAAACTTGCGTTCATTAAAAGACAAAACCAAGATTCAATAAATTAGTTTTCATGTAATCAAGTATAACTATAAATACTAAGGTGTCTGATATAAATAAGATGGAGCATCCCTTCTGAATTTTTTTTTTTTATGTGCTGATCAAAATTGTAATTTGATAAAAATAGTGCGTGGTCTAACTTGTATATATTTTCAATTTAATGTTTAAAAATCCACTATCCATTCCATTGCCATTTACCATTTTCAACTTGAAAAAATCTAGAAAAAAGCATGATGTGGTCTCACGTGGAGATTACAATAACTTAAAATGCTATGTTCTATTCACATGCAATCAACATTGATTGATTATAATACTTCTGTTTATCTGTAAAAGGAAAACATTGTCCAAAAAATGCCGAACGGAATACACATTTTCCTTAAGATGAAAATAATGATATCAAGCTATCAATATGATCATCAATTATAAACATTTAGCAAAAAGCAATGTCCTAAATTTTTATTGTTTATTTATTTGGTATATAACTTTAAGGTAGGAAAATTATTGTTGTGAATCAGAAATGAATATTTTAAGTGCACCCCCGGGTACTCTCTTTAAATTTAGCTTCCGTCATTGCAACGGTTGTTAAAACAAATGAATAAACCCCATTTTCTACCACCCAGTCATAAAAATTCTTTTAATGATAAAGAATATCAAATTTTATGACTGAATTTTATTCGGAGTGATAAACACAAAGCGGTAACGGTAGCTCCACACCCACCGTTCGACATGTTTATAACTCGCGATGTAAATATGCCTGATTTACAATAATTTCCCTTTATATGAATTTGTTTTAAATCTACAATTCGATTAACATTAAAAGATTTTCCGTTCAGCTACCGTTTGACTTTTCCCACTTATTCTAAGTGTCTAAACGCAATGGAGCCATTTGGATGTTTGTTTTTGTCTTAAGCGGTCTTGTTTGGTTCTTCACGAACCTCCTTAAGCTCTCTTCACACCCGCTTATGTCAACAATATTGTTTGCCTTGCCACTGTCACCCAGTTTGAGGAAGATTCGGAGTCTATCATCACTGGTGGTGAATGGCCACTTGTCTCCAATATCTACCGTTAATATTGTAAAATAAACATTTATGGATATTGGAAATCACCGAATTAATATCGTGGGTTTACCTATTCAATTATATTTGACATTTCATTTTTATTCTTTTATAGCACCACGTCTAGAAAGCGCTTCATTCACGACCTTCAAGGACACCTCTTGTCCAGATTACATGATGTCACATCCGGTTTTGTCGCCACAGTTGTTGACAGCGTCACCATATCATATTCCAAAACCATGGCATCGACAATCTATTTCCCCTGCTGACGTTTATTCAGATGTAAATTACCACGTGCCTTTGTCTGTTCTTCCATATCCATCATACGTGACTTTCAACTCGCTTTCTCTGAACCAGTGGAATTACTCGCCAATGATGTCACTGATGAAGACTAGTGACGTAATGGATGCGAAGCATTCCCCTATAAGTCCAATCTCTAGCTTAGGGATAAAGAAAGGTAACACTACACGACCGAAAGAAAAACCCAAACCTTTACAGCATCTATATAGTTTTGTCAGTAAAAACAACTAAATGATTTTTAACAATGTTTTTCAGCAGAGGGATCTAAGAAGCCTCGTTTTGATTTTGCCAACCTTGCAAAATCAGCCACAGAAAAAGACGATGATGGTACGAGCAAAACAGAAGAAAAAAACAAAGGCGACGAGCAGGAGGCCAAAATCATAAGCAGTGTCATCATCAATTCGGGTTCCCTTAGGTGAGTACAAGAAATTTTAGCGGAAATATTTAAAGTTAAAGAAATCTTGAAAAGCGTCAACTTTATATTTCGGCAAAGGGTGAATCGGAAATATTGCATGTTAACTGTTCTTACTTTAGGTATAACCCGATGACCAGTAGTTTCTCTCCAGTTTGTAACCTACCACCGCGAGTGTTTGCCCCTGTCAAGAGACCACGTGGACGAGGACCCGCTAGAACCAAAAAGGAATTCATCTGCAAATACTGTGGACGACATTTTACCAAGTCATACAACCTTCTCATTCATGAGCGAACGCACACAGACGAACGACCCTACCCCTGTGAAATCTGTGGGAAGGCGTTCCGGCGACAGGACCATCTCAGAGACCATAGGTTGGTATAATTATTTTCGTTATAAATCATACCTGTTGCATTTGTTTGTAGAACGTTGAAATTACTTTTAGCTTTCGAAAGGTTCATTTGAATTTTGTAAGATAAACTATACAGCATCCCCGAAACACACGACGTTTTAGTCTTGGTAATTCATCATAATTAGAATTGCTGATACAGATGCTTTAGAATTTTATATTGAATATGAATTATCTGTTCCCGTAAACTTGAAACTTATATTCACCTGTTTTGATAAACGTATACTGCAAAAGAGTTAGAGTATGCATGCATCATTTCAGATATATCCACTCCAAGGAAAAGCCCTTTAAATGCATGGAATGTGGAAAAGGATTCTGTCAGTCCCGAACTCTAGCTGTTCACAAAACACTTCACATGCAGGTATGTACTATCAAAATCAGATGTCTTGATTAATTTTGCTGCTTACATGTATATAAAAGACCAGCAGTATTCAAAGAGAACGTCGATTTCCTGTACTTAAAGACTTTTTAATTATGCTATGTCAACTGCAATTATATCATTAATTAAGTGAGGTATGTTAACTGTTTTGTAGCAACAGTCAGGTCAAGTCAAACCCAGTAAAAGGGAGACAGTGTTGAAAGAAAATCCCTCCATTCAACGATGAAAAGACTTGTGGAATTCATCAAAGGCGGATAACCTCATACTGGAGCTGAAAGCCAGCCCAGGAATTGGTGCTAGTGTCCAAGGACATGCGACTCTTCGTACAACAAGGAACTGTGACACTCTTCGAGTGACAATCCCGCGGCCGAGTGCAATATGTTATTTTACAACTTTAGATGTTGAGAACAACATGATAGATATTTAATAAAAATGATAATTATTATGACTATGTGACTCGCTGTTTTTGAGGTTATGTCTTCATGTTCTAAATTGGGTTTTGTAACACGACCCAGTGTATGTCCTTAACTTTATCTCTACCTACTTAGATAACCAGGTGCTCGGTAAAGTTTTAAAATAAATCTCAACAAATTGGATGTCTTTTACTGTGTAAAATCTAGTAAAGATAGACCCTTCTTCCAGTTTTCCCACATTACCTGAGGTCACGTGATGGAGACTCAGTAGTAGAATTTTACCTCAGTAGCGTTTTGACATAATCTTGCTGCGACCCCCGTTCCCCCTCCCTTACGTTCCTGCCATCTCTCAGCCACCGTGTACACATCAGATGGTCTCCAGATCAGGGCAGGTATTTTAAAAATGCGCTCGTGCATAATTGGACTTAATTGTTCGGAGTCGTATTTTTGGATAAGAGAATGCGTTTTGTATTATATCAATATCATATTCCACTAACTAAAATTGACGCCTCTCCAAAACGAACAGCAAAATGCCAGTTTGACGCTTGTAAGGCGACATGATGATTGCACGATTTTCCAAGGTGTCGGCGGACATTTTATAAGTGAAATACAAATAATAAAATGAGGGGTCAAGAAGGATTATCAGCAAAGGTATTCATCAGATGTACTAGTATTCGGAGCTATACAATGAAATTACAACCAGTAATAGACGGTGTCATTGTACACAGAGGTTCAGAGCCTGTCGTGTTTTACGGTGGGGGTATAAATAATAAAGACAAGCTGCCCTGTTTTGACTTTCACTGAGAAATCTACCCGCTATTGTAAATTTCAGACAATGTATTCCAAGGTCCATGAGGCATGCCCCCAGCAGGTTTGTTAGTGAAAGCCTTGAGCTGTTTCAGAACTTGATTTCAGCTTAATTTTATGCTATGGACTGTGTCCAAACCTACGAGTGTTTTCAAAAACTTACGGCATTGAAAATATCTGAAGTACATGTATACCCCATAGGGCTGGGCAGGAGTACAAAGGTCTAAACAGGACACTGTATATTTAGGTTTTCTAAGACTAGTGTATAACAATTCAAAGCTATCAGCACTAGCTCCATCTTATCCATAATACTGAAATTGAAAGGTACTAATATCCAAGCTAATTGTTGGACTGTTCAAGTCTCTCTAATTACTTTGGGTGTATAATTAAACAGTAAAACATGCATCTGAAAGGGGTAATATATGCATGTTTATCCAACTTAATCAGTGTAACTTCAGCGGTAAAATACTACAAGTTGATCGTGAAAAGTGTTATGTATTATCAGCTATTTTACGATGGTAAATCAGTACATCAAAGTATTTATTTGAAATACATGGTTACATGATTAATGCATGGAAAATTGAAGATAACGAACAGTGACCAATATCATAATTTTCATACACGATTAAGTCAAACACGGACCCCTGGACACACCAGAGGTGGGGTCAGGTGTCCAAGAGGAGTAAGCATCCCCTGTCGACCGGTCAAGTCTGTTGTAAACCCTGTATCTTGCAGGTAAACGGTCAAACGGAGTAATCTGTAGTCAATATTTTTGTATAAAGAACGGATTAACAATTAGTATGATCATGAAAAACGTCAAACAGCATATCATTCAATGGCAAGTTATATTGGCAAATTAAATCGCTACAACTACCATAGAAATTGTGAAATGCTGACTTTAAACGAGACTGTGGAAACCTCGCTACACAACAATTTGTAAAAGTTCCTCAAATCTCATAGGTTCTACGGTTGCCAAACAAGTTACATATATATCAAAATATATCGAGACCAAATTTTCTGATGCATAAAAATCCAATTACTGCGAGACTCCATGCACATCAAACCGTAACAAGTCCACCCTAAACTTATCTGTTGTTATCATTTCATAGCTTTGTGCAACTTTGAACCTGAATGTACCGAATTGTCCCCATACTTTAACCTTCGAAAATCATCTTCTGGTTCATCAAAATAAAAAAAACACCAGTGACAGTGTTTACGTCACGATCGCAGAAATCGTGATTAGGGATTGTTTTTTCGGTGACATTAGCGACCTCTGCTTTCCTCTTTCGGCTCCGAATCGTGGCTGCCTGGTGACGTGCAACGTAAACAGCTGCCGTGCACAGTACTCTCCCATCAGTACAAATAACCAACTACCACTTCCTGATCCAAAGTGTGCCCAGTCTACATGGTTGACAATATATTCATAACAAACACACATTACATCATGGTTGAGCTTAATACATGTATATTGGAAATTGAGTAACTGAAAACAAATCACCCCATTCATTGAAACCAGAGAGGAACAAGCTGGGGGCCGGGGGCGTTTTTTGTTGTGAAAACTCTCTTGCCTAAATTTCAAAATATTTGTATGAAATACATACATGTACTTTAATCTAATTAAGAGTGAAAATATGTGATACTAATGTCGTTGCACCGTATGTGTGACACATTTCGAAAACATTATTGATCATCAGCGATGCTTGATTTTAATTATCGTACCATGCTTTTCATACGATGTTTAGGGAAGATTAACTTTTTTATATCCAACTTCAAACTGGGTACTCAACAGCACGGTGACTATACGTAACACAAGCCTGCAGTGCCTCTTGATTTACGCCCCATCCGCGAACTCTTCAATCGTATAAACCGTCACCAGATGTAGGTAAAATGCAACAAATTTTGAACTGTGCATGGCGCTAACGGCCGTAGAGATGAGGATCCTAGATCGTGTCAACACCTATTGCTATACGGGACCTCGATTTTTAAGCCATATTAGACCGACTCTAACAGTCGATGCCAATGCCAAACGTTTTTAGGTCAGATGTGGTCAATGGAATTGAAAATCGAACCCGGGGCGGCGCATCGCCAGAAATTTTACTGTTTTGCTAATTTGCACATATCGCCATATTGGCCATGATTCCCGATAGCTAACTGCCGAACAAAGGATTATCATATATCATATAAATTCCCATGCTAAATAACTTGAATTTGTAAAATCTAAGGAGGAAACAATACATTTACAAAGAAACATCTGTTTTCCAAAAAGGCAACAAAATATGTTTAAGTGAAAATTCCCAGAATAATTGAAAATATGAAGCGCAAATCGCCATACAATGTATTTCCAAAATATAATGCAAAATGCCTACTTCAAAAAGAGTGTCAACTTCAAACATATATTATAACAATTGTTTAGATAACCGTAAAGGTAGTGCTAGAAATTGTTCCTTAAATAAACTTTCGACATTCTGGCCTAACTTCAGAAGGTTCCTCGCTTAAAATGACGACTTCGGTGATTTTTCACTAAAGGAAAAAAAATTAAACAAACCAAACAAACAAAACAAAAACGCGAACAAAATAAAAAAAAAACAACAACAACAAAACAAACAAAAAACAAAACAAAACAAAACTAACAAACAAATACTTTTAAAAAAAAAAGAAACAAAACAAAACCAAAAAAAAAACAAAAACAAAAAAAACCCACACACGCAAAAGTTGTGCAGGAGCAACGTCGTATGTAGGTATAGCACATGCGAGAAGTAATATAAATCAAACGTGAATTTTGAGAAATCCAAAGAACTCGAAGTGAATACTTTTCGACGCTTTACCAACCAATTTACATCATAGACAGTTGATTCTCCACTAAAAGCGAAACTTGGAAATATTCATATCATCCGTAAATTACTTTGTCAATAATCGGATTCTACGCAAAAATATTCTAAAGTTGATATTCAAAAGATGCTTGGAGTTGCTCAATGACAATATTTACGCGATTCTGATGAGCAGATATTCCAACAGATGTTGAAACTCCCATAGACACAAATTTTGCTTTTCTATTATGTTTTGTATTCTTATGAATTGCATGGGAGAAAAAACCCGCTCATGTACTGTGGACTTCAACTCGACATTTGGATACACTGATGGCGTTTTAAATCCAATGAACTCGAAATAAGACACCACAAACTGTTATTTATTTGCTTCATACCTGGAAATTTTAAACATACACGTTATAACAGCAAACAAATAACTCAGTTTTATGACACACAGGATGACTCCAGCCTCTCTATCGTCAGCCTGTCATATTTATGAAGCAGAATTCTATAATTACCTGTATCTCTCACACCGGTCGAGGTGGTTCAGTGGTAGAGCTCTCGTCTCGTGATCGAGAGGTCGTGCGTTCGAACCCCGTGCTGGGCACCCGGCTGCGTCAAACATAGCTAAGACGTGAAAATAGGAAGTAATTACTCCTTCGCCAAGAGCTCGGCATTTAGAAATGAGAATCACCGAAACGTATGGGAATGACCGAAGCGGAGGTCCCATGTCGCAGCATGAGTATTGTGTGGCACGTAAAAGAACCCTCATTGCTAAAAACCGTGAGTGCTAAGCATAGGTCTTTTGCAGTCCTTCACCGGCAATGGCGACGTCTCAATATGAGCGAAATATTCTCGACGGGACGAAAAACAACAAATAATCAATGTTTCTCTCAATTTATTCGATACGCGAGAGTGTGTTCTGCATAGGATCAATGTTTATTATTCTTGTTTCCAGTCAGCATTTCGCCAATTCTGTAGTCGTTACATGTATCATAATGGTAATCTAATTTGGAAATGACAAAGTCAAATGCTTTCTGTCGTGTTCCATACCAATTGTAGGGCTGTTCTTTTTCTGATTTTGAATATAAATAATACATGTATGTACGTTGTTTATCTGATCAAAATATAAAGGGCGCGAAGGTTTTTTTTTTCCAAGTCAACAGGGGATTCTTACTCCTTCCATGTATCCGATTCTAATCTGGTATTTTCAGTAGTCTTTTTTAGCCTTGTTCTCTACATGATTTTAAATGAGATTGATCATAATTTGTTATTTACACGTTTCCATACCTTGATTTACTGACATCCGATACCTTGGTGTACTATAGTGAAATATTTGATATACCACGATAAAACATTGGATACCTAAATTTACTATATAATGATAGATTGATTATTTACTGTTTTACATCCCACTCGAGAATATTCATGCACTCATATGGAGACGTCACCATTGCGGGTGAAGGGCTGCAAAATTTACTGAGGCCTATGCTTGGCACTCAGGGCCTTTGAGCAAGGAGGGATCTTTTTCGTACACACCTTCTATGACACAGGACCTCGGTTCAAATGACCGCCCTCAATTAGTCGCCTCTTACGACACGCTAGGGGATGCTGGGGACCTATTCTAACCCGGATCCCCAGGGATTTAAATTTACTATAATAGAAAAACATTTCATGCATGTACAATTTACCATCGTAAAACATTTGATACCTTGATTAACTACATGTATAAAAACATATTTTGATACTTTGATTTGCTATGATAGTACATGCACCTTTATTTCCGGTTGTAAATAAAACCCCGTGGGGACTGGGGACCCGGGTTAGAATAGGTCCTCAGCATCCCCTTGCGTGTCGTAAGAGGCGACTGAATGGGGCAGTCCTTTGGATGAGACCGGAAAAACCGAGGCCCCGTGTCACAGCAGGTGTGGCACGATAAAGATCCCCTCCCTGCTCAAAGGCCCTGAGTGCCGAGCATAGGCCTAAATTTTGTAGCCCTTCACCGGCAAATGGTGTCGTCTCCATATGAGCAAAATATTCTCGAGTGGGACCTAAAACAATAAATAATCAATCAAAACCGATGGTAAAACATTTGCTATAGGCCTAGTAAAACAATCGATGCCTTCTTTTACGTAATGTAAAACATTTGTTATAGGTAAACCTTAGATATCTTTACTTACATACTAAATATTTTTTTTTGTAATTTAAACTCCGTCCAGAATAGGAGATGCACATCCTGGCTTGATAAGCTTGTATTACAAAGACTAATGAGGACGAACAGGAAAATGAGAGAAGAGAGGAAACTCGAGAGGGGGGAAAACGTAGGGAAGGGGAAATTTAGCTCAATATACTAGAATAAATGTGGCCACATCACAGAGGGCCCCGCTGGTTGAGCCATTAATAGTAGTAGAAGGTTTAGTGATCCTCTGATGATTGCACATGGCCTTGCTTATATCACGTTCGAAAGATAATTCTTTTAAGAAATAGTCAATAATGACCTTGACCTTTGATCAATGACCTTAAAAATCAGTAGGTTTCATACTTTCTCCTTTGCCAACATTTGTGGAAGGTTTAATGATCCTCTGATGGATGCTGTGTCTTCAACTTGTTCACGTGATTTTTAGGCAGTACTCAATCACTAGTGATCTTGACTTTAGACTCTTGAGCTTGAAAATCAATATGGTTCATCCTCTCTCTGATAGGTAACATTTATGGAAGGTTTAGTGATCCTCTGATGAATGCCATTGCTTCTATCGTGTTCACAAGATATTTAGCAATACTCAATAAAAGACCTTGACCTTTGAATCCTGACCTTGAAAATCACTCTCCATGGGAAATATGTGTGCAAGGTTGATGAATACCCTTGCTTTTATCTTGTTTACAGGGTTCCATACACAAACACACATACAAACACACACACATAGTCTCATGGATATATTTTCTCCACAACTAGTTGTGAGAGGATAAGAATTCTAACTCTCCAATCCTGTCATACAAGTTTCTGCAAACATTTTTGCGAGCTTACCCGTCCGCTTTTCTTATATCTCGAAACGAAAATCCAGAATTTGTTTCAAAAATCAAAGGAAGCTATGCCTGTAGGAGGTATAACTTTCTAAAAGTTTCAATATGATTAGTGAAAGCATTTTTCAGTATTGCGGAGAGAAACTGAAACACCATTTTAAGGAAAAAAAGTTCCATATTTCTGAAACGTGAAATAAGAATTTTTCCAAAGTTGAAAGGGAGCTTACCTCAATGGAATATGGCACTTCATAAGTTTCATATTAATTGGTGCAAGCCTTTTGATTGTTATCGCGCGAAACTGTTTTCGGCTTTCTTATGAAAAAAAGTTCCATATTTCTGAAACGTGATATCAGAAATTTTCCAAAATTGAAAGGAGCTGACCTCATTGAAATATTTACACTGTCCTAAAGTTTCAATTAATTGGTGCAAGTTCTTTCGAATTATCGCGCAAAACTGTTTTGTGAAGACGGACAGACGAACGGAGCGGAAAAGGCTGATTACTTATAGTGGCTCCACGCCGATACTGGCGGGGCCCCAACAAG
>CAJDSM010042347.1:66-11141 GCA_903981925.1 Ostrea lurida | reverse complement strand
TCAAGCAAACGATGGTACCATTTCATCATTCCTTCGTCATTACAACCATCCATGAAGGAGGACAATTCTACCATTTTCTGAACACCGGAATTGAATTTTGACTGCTGTCTCATTACCTTCAAACAAAAAAGATAAGGTATGGCGTTAAAGCATTAGGATATACAAGTGTATTTCACTAATCTTCGAGAATATAATATTTTGCATTTAACCATGTTGTGTGCTATATTACAAATAATATTAGTGTATTAATAAACCACAACACATTATTGGCATATATCCAGATACCAAAAATATCCAATTGAAAATAAAAATAGTATATACTCTACCAGATTTCCTGTGTGATAAAGAGCAGCCAATCCCTCGATGCATATATCACTGTCTTCTCTGTTAAAATGGGGAAGGAAATCATTCACATCTTCTCCCATCAACAAACTTTCGTCCAAGTCCACATCTTCTAAATCAAAAATGCATTTCGCCATCTTTGCAAAAATGATAACGTCAGAGTCATTCCTTTCCATAACACGTTTCTTCTTTGATTGTATAGTCGACAATACTTTCTGAATGCATGGAATCCAATCATCGACTGCTTCAATAGCCCGTAGGTAAACAAAGCAGTTGAACATAATCCCGAGCTGAATTAGAGGCTGGAATATGGAGAATGTGTTCCTTGTCTCTGAGATAACAGTGAATAACTGAATAGT
Source organism: Ostrea lurida (assembly GCA_903981925.1). Taxonomy (NCBI): domain Eukaryota; kingdom Metazoa; phylum Mollusca; class Bivalvia; order Ostreida; family Ostreidae; genus Ostrea; species Ostrea lurida. The sequence goes on along the minus strand of CAJDSM010042347.1, from coordinate 10,440 downwards.
GCCTGTCTCGTACAACATCATCATTTCATCTGTGGAAAATTTTCCCTGATCAGCATCCATCATAATCTCTGTCAATTCGTTAATGCAAAGACTTCGAACCGATTTGTTTTTGCACGAGAGCAGATTGAACAAATCTGCAATTTTATTATTTAGTTTCAGCTCAGGCAGAAGACAAGCTGTGATATATTTTAATAAGTCTTGCTGAACTTCTGTCGGTGCACTGGTCATTTCTAGGCATATCTTGTCAATTGGTAGCTTTTCGTAGTTTTCTGTAACAATTCGAGAACGAAGAAGCAATGACATTTGCTGCCCGTCAATTTGAGGAAAGATATTTTGAAGCTCCGACTATTCTATAAACCTACCTCGAGGGGAGAAGAAAAACTTGGATATTGTGGAGCTGTGGCTGTCTTTCTGGTACGGTAGGAACCCATGAGCATCCACAAATGCTTCTTCCCAAGTGGTGCTTTTCTTTCTGATTCTATAGACGTCGTTGCCAGATGTGTACCCATACTCATCATCGTCCCAATCTTCCATCCGTCTGTTGGAAGCCACGTGCTGCAAAGGAAGATCCACGATGGCATCCTTGCTGAATATCTTTCCTGTATTCTTTGTCCGTGCTTTGGGGATTGGCGTTTCCGGTAAGAGAGGTGTATATCTTGACGGCCCATAGTTGGATTTTGTATCTATGTAGTCGTAGTCCAAGCTGTGGGTAGTAGGATTTTCTGTTGATTCATTAAACATACCAGTTAAAGGCAATTATAAATGGATACTGTAGTTATGCACCACCACGCGCTAGTCTTACTATTATAGCAAAAAAAATAACAATTGCGTAATGTTCTAGATATTTAAGATAAGATACTAAGAATGTCTATTCTCCATAAAATATTGTCAATGTTAATCCAATATATTAATATGTACATGTCTTTAAAAAATCAAAGGTCACATGCGTAAGAACTATCTTCTGACCAAAATAATGTCATGAACATAAGGCAGTGACTAGATGTCAGATGATGTTTCAACTTTTACTTCAGTCATAGGTTACTACATAACATCTTACATCACACATTCAATAAATCCAAGTAAAAGATGTGTCATTATCTTATCTCCCAGTATATGATTTACACTACTTCTCACTCCTGTTCTATGAATAGTTATTCCTCCGATATGTCCATCTGGAGTTGCCTTCGTTTTTTACGACGGTCAACCTGTTATGTCAGCGTCCAGCAAAAATGGTCGGCACAGCCGAGTTCCAACGATTCTTCATTTTATCAATTTTTAACATATTATAATTCTACAACACAACTTCCAAGGAAAAATGAAAAATAGCAACTTACACCGATAACTGATATAGAAATTTGTCCTGTTAAATTTCAAATGAGGTAGTAAAATATCCGATTTTGATTTGTTTACTTTTATTCCATGATCTTCTAAAATATATTCATGGGAAGTTCTTCCCGAAACAGATGTTTTCTATCAAAGTGAAAACCCTCTTTTAATAGCATTGTTTTATATTCCCATTTATCCAACAATGAAACCATGTGTACATTATCTATGCAATGTAGGTATTCATCGAGTGTGTAGAAAAGCCAGAGTTATGGGTAGTATGTTTTGAATGTGCGTAATGTCGATATATTGGAAAAAGAGCTACCCAAACGGCCGTATGTGAGGTGTTACTGACTTGGCTAATACTCAAGAATGATTATTTTGGAATTGAACGTTTATCAATTGTCGGGATTGAAATTTAATATAGAAAGGAAGGAGACATTTCCATGGTAGTTAGGGTGGGTTTAAATGAAGGGTGTAATTCGCTATATGTACAGATCTGCGTGGTGTTATAGAATGTAGTTTCCACGATAAACAAACATTTTAATATTCTATGTTATCAAGATCCCCGTTACTTTTATACTTTGATTTAAACTGAAACTAAGACACAGTTAGACACAAAAATTAAAACAAAGTATAAAAAATGACAGCCGTTCATGTAATGTTTGTTCTCGTAGAGGATTCTAAAAGAATTAGACACTGATCCCACTTACATGTATATCTTTTTGTTCGTCACCTCGTTTCAGACTTTAAAGTACTTGATTTAAGTAGGGGCAGAAGGAATTGCAGAAAAGTGTTTCATTTAGGATGTTAGTGGGTATGAAGGCAAGTGCAATGCCTTGCCACTCCATATTTTCCACTGTTTCTCTCGGAATTCGCTGACAAGTAAAAAAAAATGTTTTGCTGACAAATTTGTCTTATTATATATTTGTTATCGGGATTAAACGAATTCACGTGATCAGTTCAAGAAAAAGATTGAAAATAGATCCAGTCAATTCAGTCGGTACAGTTGGTAATTTCAATAAGGACACGATATGGCCCGTTTGTTTGTTTTAACGTCCCGTCAAATTTTGTTTCAACTCATATTGATACCGTAACCAGACATTCATACATGTGATAAGTACCATAAATCTAGACCTGCGGCCTTCGCTTACACTTGCGGGTTCTTAACGTGCCAACGCCTGTCGCAGCACGTTTATGACGGTAACATTCGAAAGACCCGTAATTCTCCCTTCTAAATGCTGGCGTTTCGCGGGAGCAATTACTACTTATGGTTTCAATGCACGGGCGGAGCTCGAACTCTCGAACTCCGTGGGGATTCGGGTTTGAATAATCCTCATACTCTTTGCTTGTCGTAAGAGGCGACTAAATGGGCAGTCCATCGGTGAATTCGCAACAACCAAGGCCCGTGTCACAGCAGATGTGGCACGATAAATTCCTCCTGCTCAAAAGGCCTAAATTTCGCAGCCCAATCACGACATTGGTGACGTCTCCATATGAGTGAAAGAACCTCGGGCGAAACGTTAAAACAATATTACAATATCTATCGAACTTCCGGTTCTCCCGGTTACGTAGCGAAAGCTCTATCACTGAGCTTCCGCTAAGTAATTCGTTATATCCGACGAGTCTATCAATTGTTAACTCTATGCAAATCATTTTGTTGTGAGCCGTGAATTCATTGCAAGTGTGTTTTCCTGTCCTTGAATTCCTGTCCTGGTGTCTCAAGAAGGAATCATTAGTAATGTGCAAATTAATGTTGTAGTTGAGCCATCGTACCAATCCACATCAACAGAGATCTAAGATGGACAAGGTTCCATTTCTATGCCCAGTTTTAAATTAATGGTTGGTGTCAGTTTTTGTGCACTGTTGATAATCTACTTGCTTGCTGGCGAACTTACCGGAAAGAGATTTTTAAGTTTTTTAACAACAGTGATCTATCTCATTATACTCTATACAAAGTACAAATAAAGAGGTTGGGCAATGTGAATAATATATAGATTTTGTTCCCTCTGCTATTGCATTCCATCCATCGAAAAATGCTGTCTCCGTTCTTTAATTCATGGTATTGACTTATTCCGAATATTTGCATGTTCATACCAATATGCTAGGAAAAACGTTAGTTTCAATATTCGTCCATATCATTCAGCTCTTTTAGAATGTTTCTAAGTACGATACGTTTATTATTTATTTTTGAGATGTAAAAGGTTATCCTATGTGATTTTCATCCTCTATATACATGATATCTAATGTGCACCGGTCGAGACTTGGTTAATGGTAGAAAGTCAAAATTATGTGTAACAATCACATTTGAGGTATGATATTTATTGATTGGATAGTCTCAAAGAAAGCGAGATATGCTTAAAGTTCCACTAATTCTATTAAAGTAAGTGGACCAAAAGTGTACATTTACTGAATTATTTCTGCCATATCTTGGGAAGTATAGGGAATTGGATGACTTCGGTAGTAATGTAGATCGATCTGTATAAAAATTTAGAATACGAGTAGAATTCTTAAAAGGTGGGTGCCCTATTTCTAGACTTCTATACTCTACTCTATAATACATGTAGTAAAGTCAAACCCCAAGCCATATAAGTTTTGCCTGTGATAATTAACTAATTGAATTTGGGAGGGGGGGGTCTTCCCCAACTCATTCCGAATCAGTTTGTTAAAATTGAAAATACGATGGATCAGAGGGAAAGAAGCGATGTTTTTAATACATACATGTCCTACATTTGTCCAGTGTATAATTTATTCTGTTTCTCAGAATTAGCAATGTCCTTGGCGCAATTACACCGCACTTGCACGCTTCAATTAGCAAACTTCGGCCAAGGGATGGAAGGAACTTTGACTTTACATAATATCCTAGTCTAATAGAAGGGGAGGGGTTCTGTGGAAATATGTATACACTCCTTTGAAAAGTTGTGTAGAAAGTCTTTAGCAGTATATCAGGAAAGAAAATTGATTTGAAATACGTGTAGAGAGTGCAGGCTCTTGTATTAGTCCTATGATACATACAGGCGCTTGTTTCATAAACTTTGGCAAAGTATACCATATAATAACATTTTTTTATGAAACAAGCGCCTGTGGTATAATTTACCACAGTTTCGGTTCATTCCTTTGTAAATTCCTATGACGGGTCTGGGCTTATATATCGATTGACCCGGTTTCTTTATGTTCGGTATTACTTGAATTTAAATGACACCAAGCAGAAAATTGTCAGACTTCTATCTACGGCTAAGATACCTTCATCCTTGTACTTTGGCTTGGGCTTCTTCTTGAATATTATTTTTTTAAACATAACTGAAAATTAAACAAATATGTATCAACAAGCGTTCTGCGCTACTAGTGTCAATGTACGTTGTATTACACATTGAAGTTGTTTAACTTTTACGTACAATAAGATCAGATAAGATTACAGTAAACGACAAAGTAGCTTAAAACACCACATAATATAGCCAATAGACTTACTTCAGCTATAAGGATTTCCCATGGCGTCCATTTTTAGGTTATTTAATTCCAGTCAAGCATGTTTGTAGTTTAATTAAACGATCTGTCCAGAGTTGTCGGAAATCATTGGAGCGCCTAGGAAAGCACGCCTCTATCTCGACTGCACGGGGCGATGTTGTCTACTCCTGCACGTCATAGATGCCTGCGTGTATTATTTCATTTCTATTTCACATTATTTGTAAGCACATTAGAGTTTACTGTGCAGGTTTGTTGGTGTGTTTTTTTCTCTCCACTGTCAGGAAAACCGATCAGACACCTATGTGAGCGGATCAAAATTGTATTGTGACCGAGTAAGAGGCAGGTGAAGGTTTCAAATTATATAATTATTCAACGATTCGTACAATAAACATCATTATATACATGTGGCAAATAAATATATTCAAGTATATCATACACGTACATTTAATTTCTATTTGTCACCTGCCCTATACGTCAGGTCACAGTATGATAGCTAGACGCAACCTAAGAGTTACTTTCTAGTTGTGGCTGAAATCCAATTTTTGGAATTAGAATACAACAGGTTGACTAAGAAAACATACTTAATTTACATAAAGACACACTTACTGTCCACGGGAGAACTCAAGTCCTGTCTATTTTACTTGAGATCAACAGTGCGCTCATGATTACTTTAGTAATGGATAAATACTCGATGGTGTTGAAATATTAGAGAAAGCATCGCCACGAGGGGCCGAAGGCCGGTTGGGGGTGCTTTCTCTGAACTATTCAACCCATCGAGTTATTTATCTTACTTAAAAAATCCCTTAGCGGAGCCCGCTATAAAAACCATTCAACTATATCACTCCTGCTGAAATCAAATGCGACACTCTGACATCAGGGTGACAAATATGGTCTGTTGCATGACACCATTCTCTATTCCATAGTACTGTGCTATAAAAGGGTCCCACCACGTGCTCTAATTCATTTCATGAAGTAGGAATGGATACAGTTATGAAATTTTTCTCCACAGAAGTTAACTCCGGTGAGGGATTAATACTGTTCTATTATGCTATTTTGATTTAGAATTGAAATGAATTCAGATACATTGTGTTAAATGGAAAAATAAATTTATGGAATCTGAATTGAAGAGGTTTTTATGATCAGCGATTTTAAATGAGTTCAAGTAGAATACTGACCTTTTCCACGATAAGAGATGAAAACAACTATATTTTTGTGAACACCCGTTTTGCTACATTGCTCGTAACCGCCAGCTAAAGCCGATACTTGTAAGCCCATAGAAACTTCTCATTACTATAATGTTGTTGAAGCATGGTTTGTGGGATTTTATCATATCATTTCGAACACTGCATCCCTAGACTGTACCGCTTATTAATACTTGTCGCTGGTGAACAGTGAACAGGACCTAAAGCAGCTAATATTGTATTTTGGATTATTCGCATCGTAATACAAATGGAACGTTGATACAAGAATTATTATTTAGCTCTGTTTGTGTAACTCATGTAAAGGTGTTTTTTCTGTAGAATTCAAATAACTTTTAACGTGCAATTTGTTGTGGCTCTTATTGCTGACTTTTAGCCAACAGTTGATAGTTTCAAGTAGCTGCTTGAATATTATCTATCAACGGTAATAGCGTTGAAATAGCTACTATTCAGCATGCCTAAACAAATGATACGTACTGAATAATTTTTTAAAGTCTAGTAACCGATTATCAAGAGTGTGTTTTTTAAAAGCAAAAAATGTGTGGTAAAACTATTTTGTACACACTTTATATAGAATCAGAGACTATATAATGTAGACGTGCGAGACCGAGCAGTCTTATCTACGGAGTCGTACTCGGTTTCCCGAGTTTACAATGTTAACAATACAGAATGCAAAATATACAGAATCAAAATCACTTGCCTACTGTATAATCAAGAAACAAATTATTTACAAAATGCGTCTTACCGTTGCCCTATCAAATTGCCACTTGACTAGTTAGACGCGCTCACTTGGCATTACGGTGAACAATTTGGCTACTTGCACTTGGTCACTCACTTGGTACTCGCCACTTGTCACTGCCACTTGCTATCGCCACCTGGTTCGGATACAAGTCAACCTTTCCTTGTCAAATTGGGTAACTCTTGGCTACTTGCCACCCTGCCTATCAGTCTAATTGACACTTGTCATTGTCACAATGAACATCTTTGGTACTTGCTTATTGCGTCCCCGTACAATGAACAACCTGGTCACTTGTCCTCCTCACCTTGCTTACTACTCTATTAATAGATTTATTTGTTCAGTATTTTACAAAGATTATGGTCTAACCAAGCAATTTGCTTCAACAGCATCAACAACCTTTAATGCGAGTGCAATCCGCTATATAACTAGGCTTTCATTGATTTTATGTTACAGTGCCTTATAGCTATATATTATCTAAGCATTCCATGCCTTATTAACAAACCAAGCTTTTTATTTGTTTGATACATGTATTAACATTTCTTTCCTCAAATAGCTAACCATCCTTAATTTAAAATTTACAATGATTAGTTAATTGCACAATGAGTATAAGAGGTAACCTCTAAACGTTTCAATTTCTCCCCCCTTAGTCATCGTTCCCGCAGGACACTTGGCACCCTTTTGACCATTTTCGACAAATGCTAAACGGCACACAAAAAGACCACCCAAGCTATCCTGACTGATACTTCCTACTTGCTTATTACCATTGCTAGTACCAAACTAATACGCAACGGATACTGTGCCATTGCGCTTTTCGAATTCTCCAGGCGTAGAGTCATCTAGGTTGCTGTCAACCTCACTTGGAATGTCTGACTTTGTCTATGAGAACGGGATGTTTAATCTCGCTTGAAATTCCTGGTGTTCTTGCTCGTCTGTAAGATTGTCATGCTTTAGTCTGAAGCCTTTTACAACCAACAAAACAAAAAAAACGCGAATGACAACTTTGATGTTTACCGAGCCCCAGTTCACATTGTATGTGATATCAGTTATCCTGTCTAAATGTTCATATGACCTTTCCCAGTGCTTGTGAACTTAGGAGACGCCAGCTTTGCGTAAAGGAATAGCTACACCTGGTCTCCTTTCTTGAATTTATTGCACGAGAGTTTGCTGGGTCATGGTATTTCTTTGCCTGCCATTTGCGTCTTATATTCTCTCCACATATGCATGTGCTTCTTCCAGTTCTTTCTTTGAAGCTGCCAAGCCATCGACTCTTTGGCATTATTTCATCTGAACTAGGCATCTCGTACATTAGGTCAGTGGCGTAGATACTCCTTTCCTAGCATCATATGTAGTTTGGACAGTGAAACCAGTTGTTTCATGTCCAGATGACGATATGCCATCATGACATATGGCAAAATCTTGTCCCAGTCGGAGTGGTGCTCGATTCAACATATGCACTAGCATTTTGACGCGTCCTTATTGAAACGTTCAACCATCCCATCACTTTTGGATGATAGGGAGTGTGTCGAGTTCTTTGTGAGGCACGTGACACATCTCGAGAAAAGTCCTCTATATTGACGTCTTATCTGAGTGAATACTAGATGGCACCAAGAACCTGGACGACATTCCTTCACTTAATTTCTGGCACTGTGCCTGCTTCCAATGGATTGGAAAGCTCCCGTCCCACTTGGTGAAATTAGTCCGAGATGCAAGTATATATTTGGTTACCATATCCTTAACTGGCAGTTCCCAGGATATCAGTGCATTCTGGTCCTGGCAATTCACTCTCAACGTGTATCGGTGCTTTCGTTTCATTGAGGACTCTTTCTCTGTTGAGCATTCTCACAGCCTGCTATGTCAGCCTGGCTATCTGCTTTTAAACTGCCAGTGACTTCTGCCGAATCGCGTCCAACGTCTTTGGTTACGCCAAATGAGCAGCAGTCTCCAAGTCTGGCAAATTGAAGAACAGTTTACGCCTCTTTAAGTTACTAATGCTGAAGGCAAAATATCTACATCCCCACAGCTATTTTTCTGTCACAAATATCATTTTTTCGATGAGGTATCCCACTGGGACAAAGAGATTTACTAATCGAGCTAGCCATTATCTCTCTATATCAGGCTTCTTTTAATTGCAATTCCAACTTTTGACTGTCTCATCACGGTCCTTGTCTTGCAAATGCATTCATCTTTGAGTACTGCTTCTTCCATACACTTGCTTTGCTGGCATTGCAAACAGCGTCATCCTTTCTGGTTTATAACACTGTCGACAAGCATCTACTCAAGGCGTCCGCATTTTGTGTTTCATACCTGTCGATGTGATTTGACTTAATAAGAACTTGTGTTTCCACCACCTGCTAGTGACCCTCGGATTCTTGAATCGGGAAACCAGCTGAGCGACCATTGATCACTAGCGAACAGACTCCTTACATAAAGGTAGTGTGAAATGTTTCACAAAGTAACGACGACAGAAGTTCCTTCCTGGTACGCGTATTTTGCTCTCGCACTTGTTAGAGTCCTACTAGTAGCTTGACTCTTTTCACTGCCCGTCTAATTTTTTGAGGCAACACTGCTATTGACTTGATCATCCATCCGTGTTAAACAATGGAAGTGTGAAGTTCTGATGCATTAGAATAGGAGAGTTGATCGTCTGTTCTTTAATTGTGCAAGCAACGCTTTTGGCATTGGTCGCCACACAAATGTGCTTTTTCGTTAAGTATGAGCACTTGGCAAGATCGGCAGAGAAATGCTTGAACTGCGATGATCCCTACCCCAAAAACGACCGAAAGCTCAGTGACTTTAGCTTATGCCATTTGACTGCGAAATTTGGCTGGGTCGGGTGGACCTATGCCTTTTTCTGAGACACGTGTTCCTAGATAAGGTTCTTCTTTAAGCAACAGCAAATTTCTTCGCTTTTGCTTCAGGTTGCGCTTGTATCTGTCGACACCTTTGTTGTTGTTTAGATTGTCAACGTTTGCTGGTCACTTATGTCGTATAAGTAGACAGACTAATGTCCATTGTAGACCCTTGCAAGAATTCTCATCAGGGCTAAAGTGCTGGTGCGCACTTAAGCCAGGGCATAAATTGAATTCAAAGATCCTCGCCTAGTGGCGAATGCCAGTCTTGGCCTTGTCAGCTGTCGCATTTCCATTCCAATACGAACAAGTCAGCTAGAGACCAAGTATCAGACAATTTGATCGGGGATCGTCCATCCTTGGAAGAGGATAGGCATCTTGGAGTGTTACAACTATTCGTCGCCGGTTCACGAAATCTATGGAGTCCCGTCTTTCTCTTACAAGAATATTGGAGACATGGGTACTGCGAGGTTGTTTACCTTTAGACAAGAGTTCATCTAGTTTTTCTCGACCCGTTCTGTCATGGTGTATTCTTCTTGGTGGTTTGTTTTATGGCCTACGTCACCGATCTCGATATGATGTTTACTACGGTCGACCAAAGTCAAATGTATTTTCAGCAACAGCCTGTGTACTTGATGAGGAACTTTTTGACCTTCTGCTCTTGATCTCAGAATTTGCTTTCCGTTTTTCAGTAATCAGCAAGGTCATTCTTAGCTCTTGTAGTGGTACTACTTCCGTCAAGGCGATTGCTTCTGCACTTCTTTAAATCTCTGTCAGCTGCCCTAATGGACTCTTCCTG
>CAJDSM010042342.1:13425-24298 GCA_903981925.1 Ostrea lurida | reverse complement strand
TGAAAAGAGGAAATCATTAACCTACGGTTATGTCTGTGTTTCACATTGCCCAATTGCTTCCCAGTCGACAAGAACAGAGGCCTTGAACTCCAAAGCTTCCCAGTCGACAAGAACAAAGGCTCCATGAAACTCAAGGTCTGCCCAAGTCAACATAACAAGCCCTGAACTCAAGCTTCCAGTCAACAGGAACAAGGCCTGAACTACGGCTTCCTAGTCGACATGTCAATATTAATAGTTACAGTAGCATCGATGTAATGCTGGGTGCATGCCACTCCCTCCCCAAAATATCTACTTTTTATATGAAATATATGTGCAGAGAAAAGTAGTTCTTCACCAATCCATTTAATCTGTAGTCTTGGGTAGGGGACTTTGCGTCAGGACCTGCCCCCCCCCCCCCATATGTTTTACCCATGAACATCCACTGGCGAGGGGGCGGTGTCTCAAGATAGCCCATCCATTACTGAGCCTCCACTCTTCCTGTTCTAAATTTCGATCCATCCATTTGAAAAGTTCCAAAATCAAAAGGGAGAGCTGACCCTCAATGGATATTGCACTCGCTCTAAAGTCTCTATGTGTTAAAATTGGTTCAAGCCTGTTGGAAGTTAGTTAATCTGCAAAAACGTGTGTGTGTGACTTATTTTTAATGAATATCTATTAAACATAGAAATCAGAAATTTTTCCCAAAATCAAAAGAGAGTATGACCTCAGGTGGATATTTTACCAACTGCCCATGACTCCTCCTGGCAAGCCCTTTTTAAATTGATATATCGCACATAAACTGTGGAGAGGACTGTAGTGATATGTGACGCACGAATGGGAGGAAAAGGCGGGATTAACTTTTCAGCTTCCTGCCGATACTCTGTGCGGCTCAAAAAAGTAGTTAGTTAAGTAGAGGGGGTGTTATTAAAATTTTTTTTTATATTTGAGTTCTATTATTGAAAAATTCAGACTCCTGTTGGTGAAGAGGATGTGAAAGGTTCCCGCTCTCAAATGAGGGAGATTATGTACGTCCCTTCCAAAGGGGAAATATATGATAATCAGGAAATGTAAAAATAGGGTGTATTCCTGTTTGAAAAATTCTCGAGAAAATTCCATGGCAATTTGCCTGAACAAGTACAGATTCAAGTTTATTAAAGTAAAGGGACCCCTAGAATAGATTGGTAGCCGACATATAGGGGATCAAGTTTTACAGGAATCTTTTTTTTTTAAAAATATACTCTCTCGCAGAACCTCTTGCGTTCAAATTGATTGTAGTTTATAGACTCTCAAAAGTTTGGTTAACATATCTTTACCATGGCTCCAGGGGGGCACCACTTTGGATTGGTTTATCAGGTGTCTGACCTGTGAAGCTTCAATCCGATTTTTTCAGTCTTGTCACTGAATTTGGACCATTTAGATGTTTATTGAGTGAAGTTGACATGTTTAATTCTTCCCAATTTTTTCTTGTGAGAGAGCTGCTGATACAGATGTGTGCGTGCCAGACTTACCATATACTCGATGATATTATAGTTGCATCCCACTAACACTTTGAACCTATAGGAGTATATTCAGGATTTCCTGACTAAGACATCTAGTGGTTTCCATCTCCCGAATACTCAGGTCCAGATTCCGCCAGTAATGTTGTCAGTCAGTAGTCATTTGATTGCTGTTTGAGAGAAGATCGATTTAGAATATACTGCCGAGATCTCCAAAATACATTCAAAGCAAGCAGATTTAGGGGTCATCGTCTTGTAACTCCCACTCCGTTCCAAACAAACTACGAGCCTTTATGGAAATTTTTTCAACTCTTTGTGACTCACTAATCAAGCTGTGGTTTGTATTATGTGACAAAAAAGTGCTTGTTTGAGCACCATGACTTTGATTGTGGCGGGTTTTTCCTGTACTCAACAAGTAACGTACGCTTATATACCTCGGACATATACCACGAACGTTGCCAAGTTCAAAGCAGTATGTCTTGCCATCGTGAACCTCTAGTAATGGCATGGAGGTAGGTATTCCTGGCTTACACCCATTTTCCGTTTCTACATTACAATAAACCCCTTCGTACCATTACCCAGGGTACATGTGGGCCCCTCGTTATACCGGACCGCCATTAACCGGACGCTCACCGGTCCGGACGATTTTCTTGGAAGGATATTACCCGGCGTTAATTTGTATTCATTAATCCGGAAATTCGCACCGCTTCCGGATCGCGGACGGATCGTTTTTTTTACTACAAATGCGGCTAAAATGGCATTGTCAAGAACTTTGTACCGTTAGATCCGGACGCATTTTTTACTTTTCATTTAAAGGTCTGCTTCGACGATTTAGCAAAGACGATTAAATTTGCAAAAGAAAACATAAGCCTTTCAGTCGAGGCCCTGTAAATTATTTTAAAGTCGAGTCGAATTTACCTGTACAATATCGTTCTGTTCTAGGTGTTAAGTGATGATACGCTGATCTTTTTTTATTGCGACGAGTGCCGTTTCAGAGGGAATTGGCACATCGTATTCAAATTGATTTGTGAACAGATAAATCTGTTACCAAATAGTGTGACCAATTGTTGTGATATGATAAGTATATTTTATTAACTGTTAAACTCTATACCTTTCAGTTCTGATATCCGGACTTATAAAAAAAGGTACTTGTTCCGAAGATACGACTCTGTTTCCTTATTATTACGTTTATCAACTTCTTTCATTTATAGTGCAAATACTTTCCAAACACGCACAGAGAGAGAAGGAGAGGAGAGAGTGAGAGACGGAGAGAGAGAGAGAGAGAGAGCATTGATGCATGAGGAGAACACTGAGACCCGAGAGAGAGAGACGGAAGAGAATTATCGATGAGAGAGAGAGAGAGAGACACAATTTGACCAGTTTAACAGGAGTTGTTGTATTATGATGAGAGAGAACAGGTTTACCGACGAAAAGAGAGGATTGTTTTATTCTGTGTATTGAGGGGCAGAAGAGAAAAGAAACTGTACTACTGCGAGAGAGAAAACATTTCACCGGCGAGAGACAAGGACTGCTTTTTGATAATTTTTGGTGCGGTTTTTTTTACTCACAGTACTAATGCCATACGAGAATTAATCATCATCCGCAATTCATGAACACCGTCCGAGTTGTAGCTGAGGTATTCCAACCTCGGAATAATTAGAGCCGGCGTTTGGTAGATCAAAGCGAGAGTTAATTTAACCAAGGTTGGAACTTTTGTTCTCCAGAATATGGGCGCTTGGACAATTAAAAATGTGAAATATAAACGCTTGTGCAAAAATGAAATCGGTCTAATTAAGATTGCATCCTTGCTACCCGACATCCTCGTGCCAACACTCGCCAACAAGAGGGAGACGAGTGGAAATTCCTGCCAGTGTGAAAGAAAAAAGACTAAACCACGTATAACTGGACAGAATTGGATAATTTGTTGTGTACATTAAGCGATTTAGTGCTTTTTAGATGCCATGTACAGTACAGTTTAAAACATTATTGATCTAAAAGCTAAATGAAATACATTAATATGAAAACCTTGTTAATTTACTATTTATACAATCAATAAAACGTTGGTACTCTATGAAGATCAAAGAAATATGCGATTCGTTTATCCGGACGCTTCATTTATCGGACGATTTTGCGATGGGAACCAACAGTTGTCGGATTAACGAGGCTCCACGTAACAGCTGGACAAGATGTATTAATATAAAATTGTACAGCATGTTGTTAATTGCTGTATGTTGGTACCAGGGTTATGAATGTGAATTATAAGGTTTGAAAGTCCTACAACTTTCCTGAATGCCCCAATTTAATTAATAGGCGCTTAATAAATGAGTTTATTATTCCATAAGACACACTATATATATATTGCTGCCATGTGACTGTTGTTTATTCGTTCAAATTACAAAAAAAATGTAATTAAGGGTTTCCTGTATTATTGGTGCCCTATAGTAATGCAACTTCGTCTGTCTGTCAGCACTATAATGGCATGTGTTAAATAACTAGGTTTCCTTGGGAAGATTTCCTTATACATGTATTGTATACATGATTTCTAGAGATTAGACAAAGGAAGACCATTTATGATTTCATATATTTATTAGATTATTGTTACAGAGTTTATATGACATTTTAAAATTTCTTTAAGATAATATACAGTTTAGGCTTCTTATGACATGTAATATCTTGTGGATTTTAATTGATCTTTTTGCAGTGTACTCTTTCCAAGGGATCAACATACTTTTTTATGACGCCGTCAAAGCGGGAGTATAGTATGTTTCTTATGCGTAATCCGTCTGTCTGTCGGGGCCCAAATGTAAGCCCAGGAATTCTCAACTTGGTACAATTCGATCACCATGATGAGAGGAAGACGCCTAAGTTTTTTAGGTTCAAGTCGTTTAGTGTCACTTTTAGTAAGGAAAACATTGTAGGGCCAGGAGTACAGACCGGACCATTAAGCTCCAGGTCTTACAACTTGGTACAATTGATCACCATGTGAAAAGAAAGGACGCCTATTGTTTTTTGAAAGGTCAAAAGGTCAGAGGTCGTTAGCGTGTCACATAGTAGGAAAACGTTCCGTGTAGGGCAGGATTACAGGACTGAACCGTAAGCTCAAGTCTTATTGAATCACCTAGTGATACGAAGTACGGCCTATTGTTTTGATGGTGCGGAGGGTCAAAGATCAAGTTTGTCGTCCTGCACTTAATAGGAAAATCTACTAAGGCAGGATACAGACCGAACCCCACAAGAGCCCAAGATATCTTACAACTTGATACAGTTGTATTAATAACCATGCATGAGAGGAAAGGATGCCTATTTTTGTTTTAAGGTCTAAAGGTCAAGGTCACTGTCAAGGGCTGAATTAGGATAATCTTGTAGGTCATAAACAGAGATCAAACATGTATTTGGAGTTAGGTCCATCAGAACATTCATCTTAGAGTTTATACTATTGGTGAAGGATGCATATGTTTTCATAAGCATGATAAGGAGTTAATATGTGAGAAGAGGGACAGTACTCCACGTTCTGCTTGAGAGATTGGAATCCGACTTATAAAAAGCTGTACGGGCATATTATGCCAAGTTGCGCGTGCTTTGAAAGTAGTACTTTCGTCTTGTCTTGCGTCTCGTGTCTGTTCAGCAAAATCTCAGACATGACCGCTTCTCTTCTTATACTGTGCTGTATCAGATAGCCTTTGAAACTTTGTTAGAATGCCTTCATTGCCATTGTAGAATGTGCATATTTGTCTGGACAGGAGGGTCCAATCATCTTTCTCTCTCAAGATTAAAGGTGGACTTCAAACTGGCCCCACCGAGGCTAGGAGGAGGTGACTTTGTAAAAACTATATATAGCTTAGTGAACACTCTTCCTATGACCTCAGTAGTCTATCATATAGTCTTGAAACTCTGTAACAATGGTCTCCGATCATTGACACATTGTAGATCTACCATATTCGTCTTTGATCAGGAAGGACCAATTATTTCTTCTTCACAGTGTATGGTGAGATTCCATAGCAGAGGTTAGTCGTACGTGGTGTTAAATAGTGAGATTGTGACGGCTTTCTTTCCATCCCAATTTGAATATTCACTGCATTCATAATCACTGAGAATAACAAGCTTATCTAATTTTGTAGATAGTGCATATGTGCTGGAAGGAGAGATCCAATTGTGAGTTACTTTTCTAACATAGTTTATGGTTTGGATCAAGAGGGGCGTGGATGCTCAATTATAGCTTGCGAACACCTTCGAGCTCCTATTGTTAGATTATCAGCCTAACTTAATAACTTTCTACAATACTTGATGGCAGGAACTCAGGAGGATCTTGCAACTGTGTTATCCTATTATAGAAAAGTTTATGAAGACGCCACAATCAATTTGTAAAATAGTTCTTTGATTTTCAAACAAAAAAAAGTGAGGCAGAATCGAGGGTGAAATTGCATATTTACAGATATTATTTTTCATCCTTTGGAGATCAAAGAATTGAGTTAGGTGATGTAAGCGAATACGAAAAAATATCTCACTAAGATACATTTCCCACAATGAGAAGCGTAATATTTTTTCTTCAATAAGGTGTTTGAAGTATTGTACAATATTGTAAAGAAAAGTAGAAGAAAACAACTGAAGAAAGAAACGTACTTCAGTATATCCTTATACTATCCCAAACAAATTCTCGAAGAGTACCCCTGCGCGAAATCATTGTTCTTATGTTCTCAAAACAGTTTCTGGAACATCTGAAAGCAGTATAGTTCTAGAACTGTTCTTACATGTTAGTGTCAGAAGTAATTATTTACTTTGAAAAATGCTCTTGAACAGAGGACATTCTTTAAGAACCAGGATAAGAACACGAGTTTGTACAATTATTTCTTATTCTTTAAGAATGTTACCTCGTCAGTGAAACGCTTTCTTGAAATGGATCCATGTCGATTTTTAGGAACTTCTTTCTGTTAGAGAAAAAAGATAATATCATAACTTATCTGGTTATAATACTAGTTATTCTTCTTATAATGATATCTTGTTCACTCTGTAACATTAATTACGACTTTTAAAAGACAAGCGAGACTGTAAAAATTCTGTGATGTCAGAAGGAAAATGAATAGATTTAGTATTACCTTAGATTTCAGATATAAATTATTCTATGATATTTTTGTATTACAATGCAAAAATTTACTAAAAATGGCTTGTCTAAATAAGAAATGATAGAAGCAGATTACGGCGCTCCATATAGCAGAGGAGTGTTATTGTAGTTGAGTTTTTTTTTGTTTTTTTTCACAGAAAGGTCAAAACATTCTCGGTTATTGAATTTGAATTTTACTCCAATCATGTGATCATTTCTTGTCATCAAAGCACAAATAGTCCATTCATAAATGTCTCATCTGTCCTTTGCTCAATGTGCTTTCTTCTCCATACTATGCATTATTAGTACTTCTCGGGGAGGAAGGTACCTTGTACGACATATACATTTGAGCACTTTCAATATAGGTAGAAAGCAGATCGACACATTGTTTTAAATAGAAAACACCAAATTTTTGAATGCCTGACTCCTTGTTATTGCCTTAGATTTCAAATGTAATGATCTTTTTACAGAATCACAAGAGAAAAAAAGCTTCCTTACGACTGCATAATCACCAATTCATATATATATAAAGGACAATATGTTCTAACGAGAAAATCTCAAGGATTTTATATTTCACTTAGAATTGACATGGAAAATTCGAGATAAGATTATGATGAGTATTTAGATTAAATATATTATTACCAAATATGATTAATTTACGTGTTAATTCTTACTCCAAACTAATAAATACAAGTTTCGTTGAATTTCGCTTGTTCGGGAAGACAAAAATTACGATTTAGCCCCGCCTTTATTTCATAACCCCTAGTTGAACTCGTTCAGGATAAGCTATTTCGTCCAAGTTGCGGTGCTCACACGCCATAATGTCTCGACCAAGGACCTCAACAACAAAAAATTCTCAAAAATCCATAAACAGCACAATGAAAATTTCAAAGTTTTTAAGTACATATAAATAGGAAAGTTACTAAAAAAAATAACTAGCGCAGTTCAATAGAATATATCTAAAGAATAGAATTTGTTAATGTTTTCTTCAACTGTTAACATTGCTAGCCTATGATAGCATTGGACATCGTTTCTTTCTGCACCTGTTTGTCGTCAGTTATCGAGAAAACGGTCTCAGAATCTCTTTGTATATTAGCGTATAATTTACATCAAAGATTCTCTGGGCAAGAACAAACTTCACAAAAACGACAATTAATAATATTGTTTATATATTTTACAATTATACTTTTTTTACTCCTTTGTAGATCTTATTGTTTTAACGTCTCAATACGCATTAGTTTCTGCATGATGAAAAAAAATACAAATGTGTTAGACAATATGCAATATGCCTTTAAAAAAAAAAACAGGGAAGAAAAATTTAGGAGAATAAATAAATTGTGTTCTATGAAGTATTATGTAAACACCACTTCTCTCTCCTCTCGTGCCCCGCTCTTGTGCCTTTTTTTCTTCGTCTGAACTTATTTTTTCCTTGCTAAACGCGGAACAATCATGATGTTCGTGAACGGTGGGTTTAACTAACAAGCGAGAATATCGTATGCAACCTGCATCCTGAATCGTCTTTCCAAAGACATTAATTATAAGGGGCGCCGACCCCCATCGAAGGTGGGTGGAGCCACAGCGTTTCTCAGATACGATATCGCTAACAAATCCCCTTCCACTTCCATGTAAATAAATATCGTTAAATCTCTGTTCTAAAAGTCTTCTGCTGAATGTAAATATGAAGAAGCACGATAGCCGATTATGGCTTTGCTAAGCTAGTTCTGTACGCGTATTTACTATAGTTAAAAAGGTTCGAACGAACATTTTATTGCTAAAAAGTATATCATGGGGAGCCACTCGCTCCGAAATGTAGCTACTCCATCACGTCCCTTTTTCACACACACCTCACACATATTCACTCTAAAAGGAACAACACCTAGAAACATATATGACTTTCCACTGTAATCTACTGTCTCGTCATTTCATACACTATAGTATCACCCTAAAACACATTAGATCATCCAACGCGCGCCCGCAGTGGTGCTTCACACACACCAGCACACAGTGGACACACGACAAAACTGATACAAACACCAGTCAACACTACAATCTACTACCCACTTATACTTTATACACCGCAAGTCGAAAGAATACTCATTAGATATCGACTCTAGTCAAACGATTTTTCTAGTCGCATTCCGTGTGCTCCAAACGAAAACAAAATGTAAGCATTTATATGGAAGGTTTTTTTGGCTACAGAAATATATCACCACGAGTAACATAGGAGAGTACCCTTATTATCTTTCCCCCCTCCCCCCCACTCTTTTTTTTTTTTTTTTCTTTTTCTTTTTTTCAAAATAGGCCTATATACAAGTTCTTTTTATAATAAGGCCTATTGATTAAAATAAACCAACAAAAACAAAATGAAAGAAAGAAAAACGTTAATTTGTATTTTATAACCTATGTAGAAATCGCTAGATCCTCACCTGGGTAACGTTTGTTTACATTGACCTTAGCTATCGACCGCATCATAAAAGCACGTGAAAAGTCAAATGTGCTAATCGGGGAGTTTTACATACAACGGGAATTTAATTAGTTGTTATATATAGATTTTGAAGGAACCTATAGACGTCATGAGGCCGGTGTCAACTGTAAAAATTAGATCTACCCTCATCAAATGATATTATTTTTTATAAACGATCGAGAGGAAACATGCATAACGGAAATTCGGGAAAAGTACATCCGTCGCAAATTGAACAACAAGGTATTCATTTGTCACTCAAGTAGAATATATTCATTAGGCCACTGTTTACATCGCACGCGTGCACAGGTGAGTTTAGTTGTCTCGTGTAATGAGTGCTGTGCTCCTTTATTTACTGTCAGCAGCATATTGGTCGTGATGGCTGAAGTGGATAGACAGGATCTTGAGCTCGTCTCAGACTCGGGGAGAAAAGGTAATTTTTGTTACATTTACAACAAACAGTAATCATGCAGTGTCGACAGATTTGATATGCCTGATGCAGTACGAGTGTGTTTTACAATCTCACTGCTCGTGGTGTAGTATATATAATATATAGGGCCTATCAATATCGGAACTGTTCAACCATGACATCTTGATGTCTCTGTTTGTGGATTATGATTGAAGGTCAATAAAGATGGTTAATCAACCGACCAAGTTTACATTCTATCTTTCTAGGCCGTGTTTATTACTAGTCTAGTTCTCCTAGTCGATGGTATTGTGATGTTTTCTTATATTTTTAGGAAGGCATATATTCTAAAATACATACTTTGCTTTACTTGACATGACACTGCTGTTTTAATTATTTCGAAATCCATGATGGATGTATTTCAAAAGATTGTAAACATTGCAAAACTCCTAGCGACCTCGTGACTTGATGTGTGTGTGACGTCATAATGTTATACAGGGTATATTGAAAATCTCGGAACAAGAGCTGAACGTCAAAATGGAAGGCGGTAAGTAGGCTGTACTTCTCGCAGCGAAGTTTGTTCTAAATAGGGAAGATCTCTGTTATATAGGCATACTAGGCCTATTTGTTTTCATTTGAAATGTTCTTCGAAAGTATATTTGCAATAGACCTGGCCTAACGGTCGAGCTTTTACAAGCCAAACGGTCTAGTACTAGTAGTAGGTAGTATCTAGAGATGTATTTAATAAATATCGCTGTGTCTCGGAGTTCGATACATAAGAATGATACGATTAGCGATATAAAAGCTAACACTAAACTCATTTGTTATTGATGGCAGTATTTAGGTCACTGTGGTACGTATTTATTTAATGCGCTGTACAGTGTTTTGAGCACCGGTGACCACGCCCTAGGTAACCTCCAGCGATTCACCCTAGGACTTTTCGCCCTATGTCTGGTCGTCCCCTATGCTAAATAAAAATTCAGTTGCAAGAATATAAAATAAATGCTGTTGAAGAAAAAACAAAACAAGAATGCATAATAGATATTGTTGAATGGGGGTGGGGAGCATTAATATATTTTTTAAAGTTGAGGAAATGTTGATCGTATATTGAGAATGCATATATTTCATCAATAATCAGTAATCCAGCAGAAAAATTTTTTGTATTGAGGAGCAAAAGGCCTTCTATCAATATTGCGAAATTCATGTTCCATGTTTAAAGAGTTGGGTAAACTGGTCAAATAGCAACCAGCGGGTCAATTTCGACCACATCAGAAAAAGACTTAAAGCAAATAGTGCCAAATACAGAACAAAATATCGCCGCACATATCACATTCTGGGATTGTTAATCAGCTACCACTCTATAGTTACTATTTCGTTCATCAAAACATTTGATTGAGCAACACTTCTGAAGGCACTTGTGTTTTTGGTAGCTA
>CAJDSM010042341.1:0-17728 GCA_903981925.1 Ostrea lurida | reverse complement strand
GTGGGCCAACTGTTGTGAAAAAGTATTTGGATATGTCTCTGATGAATGATGTGTCCTTATCTGTTGTTCACAAGAATTTTAGTCAATGTCATAGTAGAATTGACTTGGGGGGACTGAAAATCAATTAGGGTTATCTCTCTCCATGGGCAGCATTTGTGGAAAGTTTGATGATCTCTGATGAATCTGAATTTCTATTTGTACAAATAATTTTAGTCACATAGCGTAGTGACTCCTGACTTAAATTGATCCCTTGACCTTGAAAATCACAGGGATCATCCCTCTCCATAGGTTTGATTTCGTGCAGAAGGTTTGATTCTCTGAGCAATGCTGAGAATTTCTCATTCTTTGTTCACAAAAATTTTAGTCATAGTCCATAGTGACCTTGCACCCTTGAAAATTAATAGGATTCATCATTCTCTCCATGCGGGTCTAACACTTTGTGCGAGAAGCGTTTTGATGCTATCTCTCTGATAAAATGCAGGGGGGGGGGGGGGGGGCGGGGGGGGGGGGGGGGGGGCGGGGGGGGGGGGGGGGCGGGGGGGGGTGGGGGGGTGGGGGGGGGGGAGACCCTCTATCGTTGTTCACAAAGGGAAATACAGTCAAGCTAGATGCTACTAGTGACGATTGATTTGAACCCTTGACGCTTGAACAATCCAATAGGAGTTCCATCTCTCTCATGAGCAACAAGTATTTCGATCGTGATAAGGTTTCCGATGAGTTCCTGATGAATACCTTATGCTGTCTATCTTATTCACAATGCCTTTCGAACACGCAACACGGATGTCACATCGCACGGCCCACACTCGCACTCACGCTATACTAGGACGCCGCCACCCCTCTCCTCTGCGCAGACTAGTTGGGGCGAGGCATGGAAGCCGTGTAGCATGCTGAAGTGTCTTGTGACTACACAAACTGGTCAGGATATTGGGTTGAGCAAGGCACGTAATTCTGAACAGACTTCCGCAAACCGACTCACAAACAGATCCAGACTAGATACATGCTAGTCTTTATAGTATGGAAAACCCACCGCAGGAATTCCACTAGATAGAATCTAGTCATGAGTATCAAAATACCGACCAGAGTCCACAGATTACATACCAGTCATGAGATTATATCACATCAAATTCACATTACTTGCTTTACTTTGTTCATAACATATATTAATGTTTCTGTAAAAGTTCTTTAAAGGATAAAAATGACATGCTTCTACACAGACAACAATGAAAACAAATTATTTTATACAGGCAACTACCAATATACAACCGTGGCATAAACTATATAAGACATTAGTTAAATTCTTGTTCCGTACGCGTTACTTTCCTAAACCTGCTGTCTGCCAAGTTGCATTGATGTTGCAAATGACAGCAGAATTTTGCCATCATTTCCAAATATCTTTGATGTTGGTCCATAAAATGTCTTTAATAAAAAAAATTTGAAAATAGGGGGAAAATTATGCAAACAAAGATTCTGGGATTTGAAGGAAAATGTGCTATTTATAGGCGCCCGCGCCCCCCCCCCCCAAAAAAAAGAAAAAAAAGAAAAGATAGAGTTGGACAATTACAATTACTCCTGATAATGTAAAATAAGTTGCCCATGGATAGGGTAAACCCTATTGATTTTCAAGGTCAAAGGTCACTATTGACTATTGTTTAAAAATCTTGTATTGCAAGGGGATGATACGTTTGTGTTGCTTTGTTCACTTTACGCTGCTTAATTAAGGTATTTAAGGAATGTTGACTGAAACTCTGACTTGTTGGAGCAAGTCACAAGCAGAGCCCATCAAAAGACAGTAATTGTATCTGATTTGGATTGACGGGAATTGTTTTATTGTTTTAACCAAACTCTTTAAAAGGCAATAATTCTATTCTCAAATGCTTGTTTAGAAACCTTACATACTTAAGATAGAACTTATGTGAATCCCATTGAACTGAAAACAGATTCCTTTACTGTTTTCTTTTAAAGTGGAATGCTACACCAGAAAAAATTAATGTGGATGAAAAGTAGAGGATATGATAAACAGTATTTTGAAAAAAAAAATTAATTCACTCTACTTATCAAAAAATGCAGTTTTAGAAGAAAGCAATTTGAAAATTTTTTAAAACCCCTGCTGCGATCTGCAGTTCAGAAGGCAACATGTTAACTTACTGAGCTAGGCATTTAGATTTGAAATGAATTGACATACATTATCCATGTTTCAAACTGAAGTCAGCCATTATGACGATGTAGAGATCTGCTTTAGATAAATGTTCTATTTTTAGTATATAGTAAGGGTTAAAAGGGTTTCACAATCGAAGTAAATGACAACAATCCTCACAGGCTCTAGATAATATTATATTAATATTACATGTATTCTCATTATGATATTAGCATACAGATATATTACTGAGTAGATGTGATGAAATTGATATGCAAATACATGTACATATGTATGATATTAGATGTGTAAACTCATATTTTTGTGATATTAGGCAGACAAATATTAAATTAGATGTAAACTGTTATATTTTTATGATTAATATTATGATTATATGTATAAACTCCTTGATATTTTGTCTTTCCTACAGCTGTCCATTATTTCACCACTGTGGCCACACTGTCCTACTTTTCTGTGCCTGGAAGTTGTACACACTTAGCACGCACACTGGAATGAAGATCATCAGGTACAAACATTCCTTCAAGCTATACTTGTTAACAGTGATGTAAGAATATTCTTGTTATACCCCTGCTCCAAAGGAGAGGAAGGGGGTATACTATTTTACCCCTGTCCGCCCTTCCATCCATCCATCTGAAACAAATTAACATTGACAATAACTTTTGATTGGCAAGTACTAGGGCTTTGATATTTCACTTGTACGTTTCTTATGACAAGACCTTTCTGATGGTACCAAAATTTTGGACCTCCTGACCTTGATCTTTGACCTACTTTTCAAAAATTTATAACATTGGCCATAACTTTTGAATGGCAAGAGATAGGGCTTTCATAATTCACATGTGTATTCCTTATGACAAGCCCTTTTATCTAATACTATAATGTTTGACCTACTGACCTTGACCTTTGATCTACATTTAAAAAACTTAAACATTGGCCATAACTTTTGAATGGTTAGGGATAGACCTTTCATATTTCACATGCATAATCCTTATGACAAGCCCCTCCCACTGGCATGTGGAATATGGGGTATTAGTGTTTCACAAATACACCTTGTTTGTTTCAGGTTTTTGAAGCAGTTTTTACAATTTGTCGAAAATATGAGAACATTGACTAGCCCAGAAAAAAACAAATGGATAGAAAGTGTTCATCTATACAGGGACTTCATACCCAAGATTAGGGACGGTCTCGCAGAGATGTCGGCATACCCAAGATTAGGGACGGTCTCGCAGTGATGTCGGGGAACGATGTATCTCACTGAGATCATCAGGTGAGACTGCCATCTTTGTACAAAGAAATACAGTTCAACCTGCCTTGTCCAATTACACCTGGCCTGGAGGTTATAAAACATTTTTTAGCATGTTTTCAAAGTCAGACTCAAAGAGCTAGGGGCTCTAAGGCCACAAATCGGCCCCAAATTTACTAATTCTGTATATTCAATCAATACATTTCAAAATATTCTATTAGTACTCTTGACCATTTGATAGTTCTAAATATAGGAATATTTGCAGGAAATCTTGCATCAATGACGTCATATTCACTTGCTATTATGACGTTTTCAGAAAAATCATGAAAATATCATTATTTTCTTTATATATCGACCAAATTAATTGCCTCCGCATGCGTGCACCAAAGTAAAATTTCTATCAAATATGCATTATCAAAGTATCTATCAGTAATCAAATTTCGTTTTGGTGCACCCGTCTGGACCATGAAAATAAATACCATTTAGAATATTGTCTGTGCATCGGACTAAATTTTAAAACCAATATTGTATAAGAAATATGATTTAAATTTCTTTATCTTCTCATGTCTTATATAACACTGACATGCTTTAATAAATGTATGCAGTGCAAGACTTGTATTGATTTACGCTAATTATTACTGTTGCAGGCCTGTACACGGGGGGAGTACACACGTAAACCCTGCAAACATATTTTCATTATAACATATATTATCGCAAATCAAGTCTGGATTACACTCGAACATTTACTGACTATTTAAAGTAACCCGCTTAATAATACCCGCCACCTCTACATATAGTCTGGGCACTCGTCCCTGTTTTATTAGGTTCTATGTAGGGGCTAATGTATAACATGACTTACGCCTATAATGATGAAGCGGGGGTAAAGTACACGGTTTGGTACTTTTAAACATTCGACGATAATGCTACATCATTTTTATTACAATGGTGGATATCTTTACGTCAGCCACTACGTACTTCAGTTGCATCACTGAGGTTTCCTTAACTTTTAAAAATGAAAAATAAATATTTAATCATGATCTCATTACTTAAGAGGTGTTTCAAAATTTACTTCATTCAACATCTTGTGATAATCTGAAAGTGTAATAAATGTATTAACTTAGAATTGGTAGAGTAAGCTCAGCTCCACAATAATGATACTGACGCCTTTCAATTGATGTTATGTAAAAAGTTAATTAATTGCAAGCGGCTATGTCATTATGAGCCACTTTTTACAATAGGGCCTAATAAGAATTTCATCTAATATTTTTGGCGGGTGGGAGTGGTTTGGAATATAATATTTAGAAACAAAATAAATTCACTATTTCATCGTCAGTACCGTCCACATACCCCCAGAATGAAATATTACGTTCTTTGCAAAATATTTTTGCAGTAGGTCACAAAAAAGAAAAAACAACAACAACAAAAAAAAAAAAAAGAAAGAAACCACGAAACAAACCATAAAAAATTGAGGGGGGGGGGCGGGGGGGGTGTTTTTACGTAGATGCCTCTCAAGTATATTATGGCAATCTTATCCCATTCCATAAAGATGATCGTACATGTAACTGGTGATCAGTAGTCATGACGTTGTTTCTTTAACAGATTCAAAAAATGCACGTCCCCCTTTTTCATTGTGCGTTTAGAATAGATAAAGGGCACTTTTTGCTTGGCATATTATATATTACTTTTTTAAAAAGTCAGATTGGTAATCAATAATGTAGAGAGAGAGAGAGAGAGAAGAGAGAGGAGAAGAGAGAGAGAGAGAGAGAAGAGAGAGATCACTAACAGTCTCCGGCGAAGTAAATGTACAGGCCTACATGAGGTCTACATAAAGCATACATCGTCGCCCGAAGACATTTACAATCAACCCGAATAAATGCAGTCACTCAAATCATTATCGATAGTTAAATTTATTTTAGGTCTACCTTACATATCCTGGAACTTATTAATTTATTCTACACAATTTAATCAATCCATCAGGGGTTTTTTTCCCACTGGATTATTTGAAATAGTTAATAAACTTTCACGCATCGCAAGTTAAGTTGGACGTATGTGTACTTAGGACTATAGGCTGTGATTAAAAAGCATTCCGAAAACAATAATGGAAAGTAGAATTGGAGAGCTGCAGATATCACACGACCAATTATTACGAGTTAATTTACTCAGTCCCGTAATTTCAAGTAATTTATAATCAGAAGTACGATTCCGAGAGTGAAATGAATTTTTTATAAAATTTACACTATTAATAACTGATAATCTTCTCGTAGTTATCACAAAACTTTTATTGTTACATGTGAGAAGAAAATGTAAGGCTATGTCATTGATGAGGGATCTAGAAGGGGGGTGGGTCAAAGGAAAGAATTCCTGCTTTTAAAAGAAAAATAATCACTATAACACAGTTAATTAGCAGCACAACTTGCACTCTTGGGAAGAAATCTAGGAGTAACCCCAACCCACATACACACACTAGAACTATGTGACGCGAGTGAGATTAATGAATAAGTCAAACTATCGGTATTGTAGACTAAACACTGGTAAAATCTGCCATCAGTGACGATGTTGTAATATAATTGGTTGCGTTTTATAATATTATTATTACTTTAAATATGCCACTTTCTTTTTCATAAAAGAAAGCATTCTAAGATCTCATTTCGCGTTGTAGAGTATTTATAAAATCGCCGGCATCATTAATAGTTGAAAGTTAAAACAAATTTTTTTTTTAAGCGATCCTCTCATATTCGTGTAAAAGCGTACGGTAATATTTTCTGTTAAATTGTGAACACTTATTGCTTGATCGAATCCAAAGAAAAACTGTTTGTGGGTTCGACGATATTTGATGAGAACATCAGGTGGGTGTATTAATTAATGAGATGAAAATAGAGAAATAAACATTCATAACTTGTTGTAAAATATGAGTGCATTTTTCGAAATATGGTTGCATTATGACCCATGCTTCTGTGAACACTGCCGATGGGGGATGACATGTATGTACATGTATGACCACCATAGAGGATAATTCTGCTGTAACCAGGGGCCTTTGTAACAAACAGAAAATTGCCTTTTTATGTTTCGATTGTGTATCTCAGTTATATCATTAAAGCAGTAGTTCGAAAGTAAATGTGTTATGTAACGCATAAAGCATATGTTCTAACGTTTCTGTCTGATCGTGGAGCTGTCCAACTTTACTCCCTTAATTTTCGTCCAGATTTAATTTCCCCTGAACTACTTGGTATTATTTAAGAAACAGACTCCATAGCAAACATTCAGGAAAAAATATTCATTTCCGAGATGGCGGATTTTCGCCTTGGAAGCCCCTACCTCTTGTTGATCTATATCATAATAAACTTTGATAAAATCATTCCTACATAACTCAATGGAGGTTTCAGCCTGGAAGATTTTTGAGTCGGGGCTCGCGGTAGCGAGCGTACTCCTGTCGTCAGGCGATTTTTCGCGGAATCTGCCTCTTCACCCTTACATACTTGTCTACGCAACAGAAATATAGTTTGTGCGAGTGCTGTGGTGAGGTGTATGTAAATTCGTTTTCTGAATCAACATGAATGAATGAAAAATTAATTGAAATATAAGACACATATTATATTGATTTGTTAAACACACAATCAATGGGATATCTAACCCTAGTAATGATACGGCGTATGGAACACATTTCTTTTTACAAGACGTTTCCCCGCAGTTCATTTTGTATTCCTCATAACCAATTTCCAATGTAGGTCACCTAAATGAAAATCTGGTGGCTAATTGAAGGCACTGGATGCTTAAAAAGTATTCTGGTCTACTAGAACAAATTTCTGACAACCCTGTCAAAGTTTCATTTAATCGCTCAGTCCAGGCATGTCCAAATTGACACACTTTGACTTTTTTTACAGTTTCATCATGCGAAGTAGGGTGGTTGTGTTGCGTAATTGGTAGGCGTCAGTCTTGCTTGAGGAGGAACCGTTCAATTCCGACTTTGGGATGTAATTTTTTTTTTTTTTATTTTTATTCTAATAAATTATTTCCCCAATTTAGATTCACAACAAATGGGTTTTCATGCATTCGATCGATTTGATAACATGAATAAACGTATTTTAATATGTCACAATATTTGGTGTTGCTAAGGAGTTTTGTGCTGGAATTTATAAAAATATATCATTCAAGTTAAAAATTAGACTTTTTCAAAATTCCTCAAGACGACGTGAATATGCAGTCTTGTCCAATATAGATATGGAAGCTCCCCCCCCCCCCCCCTTTTTGTTTTTTTTTTTTTTTTTTTTTTGAAATTGTTCCATATTTTTGGAATATTGAGACCCCGCTCAAACCATAATTATTTCTTGTTTCTTTGTGTTGAGACAAATCATTGGCACTTGGAGGCCCCTGGGGTCATCAGTTGATTTCTCCCATTTTAATTATAAACATTGAGATCAACCTCAAAATATAACAGTATTTTTTTTTCTAGTTTATTGATCGACAATGCATGACTGGACCGCCTTTCAACATATTTATTTTCTTGGTGTATGTAAGCAACGACAATTTAAGAGAACACGATACACAGAACCCATGCAGGGATACGTACTGTGACCTAACGATATATGTGGTTGTCTTATTTTATTAATGATGATGTTCATTTATGTATTAGAAGGTGACAGGAGGTTACTTAGTTCATACTCTGATATGGCATATTGATCCCAAAACTTCTGCTCTCTTCTCTATGAGGTGAGCGATGTGGCCCATGATCTTTGTTATATCATGTTGCGAGTCCGACTCTCAGGCCCTTGAGGCCTTTGATTAGTATCGGCTTCAGAACTTGCTTGGAGATCGTAGTTCAAGAACAAACGTACTGCCCGTAAATAAATATATCGCACAGAGTCAGAGTTTGAGAATGAGTACACGTAAAAGTTTATAACCTCCAGGGCCTGGTTTCTTTCTCCCCATTTGTTAAATTTCTGACTGTATGTATAATTTCCAAGTATTCCTTTACACTGTTGAATCTAGCATCCTGTTTAATGTGACACACAGTGTACTTAGAACTAGACAGGAGCCACTGTAGTACAGTATTATCGCTATACTGTTAAGAGTCAGTCATTTTCATGAGGGTGGGTTCATGTGGCTGGAAATACCATGAATTTGAAAAAAAAAAGGAGGGGGATGAGGGTCTGCCATTTACACCTACAAACATATTTAAGAAATCTCAATCATCTATGACTTTTTGGGGTTGTTTATTTTTAACTCTTAAGACACGAAAAAAAAAAAAATTTGATCAAACCATGATGTTAGTACATGATATAATTTAAAGGAAATTGTGAGATAAATGAACATAGAAATACTGTGAGTAAAACTCACAAAGGATACCCCCCGCCACCCAACCTATCTCTTATTCTCACTGGAGTCACTGAAGCTTGAACAAGAGATTGGCCCGGACAAAATGCATGTTAAAAAACCTATAAGTTTGGACCTTGAGATCAAGGTCAAGGTTTTATACAGAGATCATGAATGTAGTGACATATCTTTTCATGGTGATACACTCACATGCCAAATATAATCCATGTTAGAGAAACTTATACCTTTGACCTTGAGGTCAAAAGTCAAGGTCATAGGGTCAAAGGTCATATATTGGTCATGAATGAAATGTATGCATTCTTCATATTGATACATCCACATGCTAGATATGGTATGCATATGTCAGAGAAAAGAAGTTATGGCCTAGACCGAATCAAACACGCAGATGGACAGACAAACAGAGTACATGGCACATCGTCTCATGGTGATCATCCATGCACCAATACAGGATGCATATGGCAAAGAACAAAGAAGTTATGCCCGGACACAAATTCATGTTAAAAACTAATAATTTTGACATTGATTCAAAGGTCAGGATCACAGAGGTCATCAGTTATACCTGACCCATCGTCTCATAGTGATGCACTTCATGTCAAGTATGGTTATGCCTACCTCAGGAACAAAGAAGTTAGACAACGAATTCATATTAAACTGATTATGTTTGACCTTGAGGTCAAAGGGTCAAGGTCATACACGAGGTCTTCCAGCTATACCGACACATCGTCTTCTTAGTGATACCCCTATGTGCCAAGTATGGTATGCCTACCTAAAAGAACAAAGAATTGACCCAGACACGAATCTGCACAGACAGATGGAAAGACGGAACAAACAAAGTACAATGGACACATTGTCTCATGGTGATGCATCCATGTGCCAAATACAGGATGTCTATGGCAAAGAACAAAAGAAGTTTATGGCCCGGACAGGAATTCATGTTAAAAACTTGATAATTTGACCTTGAGGTGAAAAGTCAAGGTCATACAGAGGTCATTCATATACGCGACACATCGTCTCATAGTGATACACCCATGTGCAAATATGGTATGGCCTTCCTCAAAAACAAAGAAGTTATGGGCCGGACACGAATCTGCACAGACAGACGGATGGACCAAGACCGACAAAGTGATTCCTATATACCCCCCAAACTTGTTTGCGGGGGGGGGGGGGGGGGTATATAAATAATTAACTGAAACAAATGATTGGGTTTGAAAACACACTTTGCAAAATTTATAGTGGGTGTGATATATATATATATATATCATGAAGTGTTAAAAAAAAATTTAATAAAAACAAGATGCACATTGGCTCACCTGAACACTGCTTTCACTGAGAAGAGCAGTAGTAGCAACTTTAAATCCCCCATTGTGGCCCCACCCAACCCTCGGAGGGGGATTTGAACAACCTTGAATCCCAATATGTCAGGAAGCTTTCATATAAATTTCAGCTTTTCTGGCCAGTGGTTTCTTGACGAAGATTTTTAAAGATTTTCCCTATATAGATTACATGTAAAACTTTGATTCCCATAATTGGGGCCCATCGTACCCTCGGGGGTCATAATTTGAACAAACTTGAATCTCCCACTATATCAGGAAGCTTTCATAAATTTCAGCTTTTCTGGCCCAGTGGTTCTTGAGAAGAAGATTTTTAAAGATTTTCCCTATATAATCATATGTAAAAGTTTATCCCCTATTGGGGCCCCATCGTAACCCCGGGGCCATGATTTGAACAAACTGAATCTGCACTATATCAGGAAGCTTTCATATAAATTTCAGCTTTTTTGGCCCAGTGGTTCATGAGAGAAGATTTTTAAAGATTTTCCCTATATAATCATAGGTCAAACTTTGATCCCCTATTGGGGCTCCATCGTACCCCGGGGTCATAATTTGAACAAACTTGATCTCACCTATATCGGAAGCTTTCATATAAATTTCAGCTTTTCTGGCCCAGTGTTTCTTGAGAGAAAGATTTTTTAAGAATTTTCCCATATAATCATATGTTTAAAGTTTTGATCCCTATTGGGGCCCCATCGTTACGGTGGTCATGATTTAAACAAACTTGAATCTGCACTATATCAGGAAGCTTTTTATATAAATTTCAGCTTTTCTGGCCCAGTGGTTCTTGAGAAGAAATTTTTAAATACCACAACCTATTTTTGCATTTTCGTGATTATCTCCCTTTTGGGGGGCCTGGTCCTTCATTTGAAAAACTTGATTCCTTCACCCAGGATGGATTTTGTACCAAGTTTGGTTGAATTTTGCCCAGTGGTTCTTGAGAAGAAGTCGAAAATGGTGAAAAGTTAACAGACAGGACGCAGACGGACAGACGGACGAGCGACAAAAGGCGATCAGAATTAGCTCACATTGAACTCAGTTCAGGT
Organism: Ostrea lurida; assembly: GCA_903981925.1. NCBI lineage: Eukaryota > Metazoa > Mollusca > Bivalvia > Ostreida > Ostreidae > Ostrea > Ostrea lurida. Next base: position 6,625 of record CAJDSM010042341.1, on the reverse strand, counting down.
GAGCTAAAAATGCTTTAGTTGATGATGAAATTCTTGCCATGCTTTCACACCTTTTATGGTCATTGAGAAAGAGAATGCGATATTTATATGATGTAATTATCGGAGGATTTGCAGAAGATTCATTCTATATCTGAATTGACATGTCCAAGTTTTTCTCTACAAATTGTGATGATTACATCTATTTTTAATGATGAAATTAATTTTTTAAATGGACTGTATTTTAGTGTACACATATAGTACTAGATTGATTGCAATTTAATTTTTGTCACTGAAATATATAATTTAAAAAGCAATACAAGATAAAATTGATGTTAGATAGACTGAAAAATACAAGAACAAATAGAATGGCATCTTTGTATAATTTCATTGAATCAGTGTGTATCTAAATCAACAAGACAATGCAAGCGTAGCATTCCCTTGCAACACGATCTATAAACAGTAGTCAATAGTGACCTTGATCCTGAAAATTGATAGGGTTCACCCCTCTCCATGGGCAACATTTGTGGAAGAGTGGTCCTCTGATTTATGCTGTGTCTTTTCTCTTGTCCACAAGATAATGATGCAGCCAATATTGACCTTTAACCTTGACCTTGAAAATCAATAAAGTTTACCCTCTCTCTATGGGCAACATCTGTGGAAGGTTTGATGATTCTCTGATGAATGTTTTGTCTTCTGCCTTATTCACAAGGATTTTAGACAATAGTTAATAGTGACCTTGATCTTTGACCTCGAAAATTAATACCGGGTAGGGTCGTCCTCTCTCCACGGGCAACACTTTTGGAAGGTTTGATGATGCTCTGAATGCTTTATCATCTGTCTTGTTCATAAGAATTTTAAAGGCAATATTCAATAGTGACCTTGACCTTGAAAATGAATAGTAGTGGGGCAGCTTGGCCCAAATATTCAAAACAATTGTGCGTTTTGTTATACAAGCACCAAATTTGGCACAAATATGCATTAATATGTTGCAAACATTTTCAGATATTGGTCCATTTGAAATTCTCTCTATAAGTCCGTCATATTGAATTTCAAAATGGCCGCAACTTGAAATCCACATTTGCTATTACATTGTATCTCTGGACATAATGCAGCTATTGGCTTAATTTTTATTCTAAATGTATGTTGGGGGGGGGGGGGGGGGGGGGGGGGGCAAGAAATCCAATGGTACCAATTTCAACGTTATAAGGTTCGTCCTTTTTCCATGGGCAACATTTTTGAGTGGTCTGATAATTCTTTGATGAATGCTTTGTCTTCTATCATGTTCACAAGAAATATGCATAATAGTCAATAGTGACCTTGACCTTTGACCTTGAAAATCAAAAGGGTTCATCCCCTCTCCATGGGCAACATTTGTGGAAGGTTTGATGAATGGCCTTGCTTTTATCTTGTTCACAAGGTTCCGGACACACAAACACATATACACAGCCGCGGTGCTATATCCCCTCCACAACTAGTTGCCAGGGGATAAGCCTGTCAAAGCAACAGCAAATATGAATTCATGAATATTGTTGTCTTCCAGACAGTAATTCCTGTTCGTTCCAATATGCTCGGAGGTCACCAGTTCGGAATAAGGTGGAAAAAGGCACTGTGCACGTGTCAGATTTGTAAACAATTTAAGGAGGCTCAATACATCAAAATTTTATTTCATGATTCATTAAGCACCTTTCAAGAAGCATGGTTTCCCACCTTCGAAAAAAATGACAGAGCTCTCAATATATTTTTTGTGAATTTTTGTGATTTTTCCCGGAATAGTGAAAAAGTTGTGTTCTTTGCGAATAAGAGGTTCTAGTATTCACAACTTCGCTCTGATTGATGCATGATATAATATTCAAGATAAAACAGGCGCTAAAAGACCCGCATAAAGGTTAATGATTTTTTAGAAGAAAAAATATTTACTAATATTGAAAACGCTAATTTGTTTGATATTTTTATAAATCTATTGGATAACATCTTCAAAAATCACGTTAATTAATGAAAGACATGTTAGACAAGCTATATTTTAAAACGAGAATTGGAATGAAATGTCTTAATTTCAGATATATCGCATATATTCAGATTTGTTCACAAAGCGAGAGAAAAAAGTACGATCGAAATTGACTAGAAATACCGAATAAATGATATTACTGGTATTATTATAGCATTTTATCAAGAATTTATTTCCTTTATAAAATCATGTAATGGTTAACCCATTTACATCAAGGGTGGTTTATTTAAAAAAAAAAAAACCGGATTGTATATCTGGTCTTTTAGACAAAATTTTATTAAATATTCATATCATTACATCATAATCACAGACTAAATTTGGACTCTTAAGAATCTCGTTTTGCAAAGAAACTTTTTCGTATTCCAGGAAAAATCACAAAAAACAATCATATAAATAATTGAAGCTTGTAATTACTTTTTCGATGGCGAGACTGTGCTTCTTGAAAGGTGCTTAAACGAAGTCATTAATTTAAAATTTTGGTGTAATGAGCTACCTTAACATGCCAATTTTAGAAAAATTTCATAATTGAAAGATCATTGAGTAGCACATTGCGTAATTATTACTTTCTTACGCTTATAGTGCTCCTAGTCACTCGTGAAACGACTGTTATATTTTAAAACAACGAACGTGTGTACGACCTTGTCCTCAGCAATCATCGTTCCCGTGTCCGAGTACATGACGATTGCGTGTGAGTTATGGCGGTTTACACGAAGCGCCACAGGAGTTTGAAATTTTATCAATAAAGTATATTCATTTACTTGATTGACCAAACCATGAGCTATGCTATGCGTTAACAGCTCATGATTAGGTCAGTTGAGTGAAAACTTTGAAATATTTAGTGATAAAATTTCAAACTCCTGTGGAAACGCTCTTCAGGAATATTCCCTTGTTTGTTTTGCGGAATTCTATGTATTAAATAATACCGATAGGAGTTATATGGTGCATAATTGAATCGTTGGAAAATACCTTAAATGAATGAATGAATTTATTGACAGCACCATTTATACATTAAGCATATCAATCATAAATACAACAAATCAGTGATTACACAATACACAGAAGGGGATTTGACCAATGTCAAGTGTTAAATACAACTACAACACAGTCAGGTTAATAAATTTTCAATCTTTCTTTCAAAATTTCATAACTGTTCTTTAAGAACTTTACCAAAGTCTTCTAGCTGTTTTTACATTTGATGGTTCATAACAGATTTTAAAGGATTATCTCTATATAACATTCTACATTTAAATATGTCACTGTATTTGTAGTCTATAATGATCATAACATGGACAATATAACACAAAATTTCTTCATTTTCCAATAAATTACGATGAATAGCATACACGTTTGTCTCTAGGTACTGGAGGTCTTAGTATCTCCTTGTTTCAATATGAAGTGCATGAGCACTTATTCGTAATTTGGTCAAGATAGATATTTCTGATTTCTTTAACGACCAGTTGGCCAAATTAATTCTGTATTTTATATTCATCTAGTTTAACTATACTGCTATAAAATGTTAATTTTCCGATATTATTATTTGATATATTTTTCAGTTGATCAAACATTCTGCTAGTGTAGTGTTCCTCTAATTTATTTATCAGAGTGTTATGTGGTATATCCAAAGAATTTAAAGATAATTTTTGTTGTAATGTGATTAGTTTTTTTGTGCCAAGATACTGCTGATACAATCAAATTATAATTATAATCATTTTTAAATAGAAACAACTAGATATTTATATAAGGCAAAGATTTACATTTCCTTCTTGTATAACTCTACTTAGAATTCCGTAGAAGTTTTATATAACAGTATTATTATTATTCTTATAGAGGTGAATAGCAGTGTTGAAGATTACCTGCCTGAGAACTTCATCGGATAAAATCATATTTTGCTGCCGTAGCCACGCATTTGCAGATGTACCTTTACTTCGTTTGGTTACGAGATGCGTGACACTGCCATTGATTTTAGCTCCAGAAAAAAAGCGCTGTCACAACCTTCCGTTTTGCACATCCATTGTCTGTTAGGTCTCTGCACTCCTTAAAAGTGATGGAATAAAAAGTAATTGTATTGATGAACTTTAGACTAGACGCATGAATTCCGAATATCATAAGATAAACGCTAATGAAAGTGTCTAAATTTTGGAACAGCGAGTTTAACATGGAATTGAAACGCCAGCAATCGGCACTGTCTTACTAGCAGAGAGATAAAAGGCGTGGCATTTGACATGGACTTCAAACACCAGCAATCGGCACTAAGTCTTACTAGCAGAGAGATAAAAGGTGTGGTATTTGAAAAGCCGTTGTACAGTAACTTGAACCAATGACACACTGGAGACACAAGGCAGTCTTATGGGAAGCAGTGCATTTGTGGTAATGCGCTTTATATACCATGTTACGGCAAGCTGAACAACGTCATCAGTTGGGTGATAATTGACAGTCGCTGGTAATAAGATCTTATTGAGACCATTTGCCATCTTTAGAACAGTTGTTGCCGAGATAAAGAAAAGATGGAAAATATCTCTACCCCATTCAAGAATGCTGGAAACCACACTCCTCATAGTTTCAGCGTTTTCGACTATGGGTATATCGTTATCACGGGTCTTCTAACACCTTCCATCCTGTCGTTTAGCACGTTGGTTATTGCCGTCATATGCCGATTTAAACGACTTCAGACACCCACCAATTTCTTCATCGCATCTCTTGCTTCAGCAGACATTTTGGTGGGGCTGATAACCCCTGTGTTCACCACCTCGTTACTCCTTCCGGCGGATCTAAACCACGAACTCATGTGTTCGATTCCCAGTCGTCTGCTCATTCTGTCTTGTGGCGCGTCCATCCTTTCCTTGGTAGCGGTGGCATTCGATCGCTACATTGCGTTGTCGAATTCTCTGGAATATGTTCAAATCATGACAAAGAAGAAAACCTGCATTTTAATAGCATCTGCGTGGCTCTACTCAGCTCTGGTCGTTTCTATACCAACAGCATTCACAGAAAATCCGTCAGTGCGAACAAATTGCGGATTTGGGCAGATTCACCCTCGTGCACATCTTTTATTTGCAAGTATGTTGTTTATCCCGGCGTGTGTTGTGATATTTTTCTGTTACTATAAAATATTCGCTATTGCTAAACACCAAAGCAGAGCGATTTATGACCAGGAACAATCCTTGGCCAACGCTATTCATATGAGATACGTGAACAGAGACTGTAAATACGCGAAGACGCTGGCAGTTCTTATACTGGTCTTTATTGTGTTCTGGTTTCCGTTCCAATTCACTCTCCTAATGGTCGCCCTGACTGACATTCAAGTAAGTGACGAAGTGTTGAATTATCTTTTGTATGTAGCAGCATTTAACAGCGTTATGAATCCATGGCTGTATGCTTACAAGAACACCCATATTCGATCTGCCTTTCGGAAAATTTCTTCCTCGGTATCGACTGCTTTTAGACAGACCACTCGCCATTTATCAACCTCCACTCCAAAACAACCCTCTATATCGTCCGATTACAAACTCGATCAGACAGACAGCCGAATGGAACCGATCAACATCATGCAACAAATGCAACTAAACTCGGATACATGTATGTTTGAAGACAACTGTTGGGCATATGAGCCAAAGAAAATGTCTTTACAGTCGGTTGGGTCTACCATCACTCAGAATGGACGCAAGATAGTGGTTCCTAGTTTGGTTATCGAGGACATGGAGGGAACGTCAGAACCAAATATTCAGAAGACGGAGTCTGTATCAACATGTGATTACAACACGGTGAACAATCAGTGTGGTAATGAGAGATATTAATCTGAATCAATCTCCCGCTCGATGAGCAGATTCGATAGTTTCGAATTTTGAGTTGGTTTCGTTGTTAATGAAATTAACACAAACCTGGACTTTTTAACGATCTGACATTCTCTATGCCTGCTAATAAATGTCATAATGGAAGAGTATGTGCCATTAATTTTTTTTTTAAAAATGTAATGCTTTGTGTGTTAACGTAGGTCGCGGGTTTACGGACCTTCTCGAAAACCCCTCCTAAAAATTTTACAGAGGTATCTTGACAATGTATATACTACTGTGTAAAAAACAGCACCGTTTTTTAGTAATTACGTTGTAAACATACATGTACCATTGTTTTAACAGCAGCGAGACTGTTTTCCGTTGAATTATATAGAAAATAACGGTAACTGACTTTTTTTTGTTGTATATTCAGCTTAAAATGGAGAGAATTTGGTGCTGTTCTTCTTGATGATATTCATATCAAAACGACACAAATATTGATGCAAAAAAGTTGGGTAGTCGAGTTCGTTTTTATGAAATAAAGATGTCAAATTTGATAAAAACCGGTCACAAACAGCATTTTTTTTAATGACGTTATGAATATTCGCGACGTTATTTCGTTTACTTTCATGCTTTTTCTCAAAAAACATCACAAAGAACAGCGTTATTAACGCCGTGCATTAATAAAAGGAAATTCGAATATTCCTAAAAAAAAAAAAAAAAAAAACAACAAACAACAACAAAAAAACAAAACATCAATTTATTATTGATAAAACATCAAGGAAAATGTTAGTTGAAATTTCGCCGCTATACATGTACATTATCACAGTATGATCGCATTAACAATGGATAATTATAATATAATAGTAAT
>CAJDSM010042338.1:753-20032 GCA_903981925.1 Ostrea lurida | reverse complement strand
TTAACTTCGCCTTTTTGTATAAACCCAATTACTATTTCGACTACGGACTCAAGGCGGGTGTAACCGGTCAGCAGAGGATGTTTACTCCTCCATGACACCTGATCCTGCCTTCGCTTTTGTCGGAGGTCCGTATTGCCCTACATTCGACTTTGTATATCTTTTGTGGATTATGATTACGTTTAATACGATGTTTACTTCGCCAATTTATATATAGGTTATCCTTTCTCAAAAGTAGGCTAAACTCACAATGTAAAAACCCATGATGTAAAATGAATGGTTATGTCATATAAGGCCATGTCATTTTGTATCTAGTTCTACAAATTATCCCGCCTATACAGGTGCGACCACCTCTAACCTGTCTTGAAGCGGTCGTAGAGCAGTTCTAATGACTGCTCTAAGTTAACTTAGAGCAGTTCTGCCGACTGCTCTACGACTGCTCTAAGTTAACGTAGAAGAGCTCTGCTGACTGTTCTAGAGCTGCTCTAAGTTCACTTAGAACAGCACTACGACTGTTCAGAGTTAACTTAGAACAGCGCTACGACTGCTCCAGGTTCACTTAGAACAGCTCTGCTGACTGCTCTAGAGCTGCTCTGGAATAGAATCATGACTGTTCTGGGTCAGAATTCTGACTGCTATAGAAAAGAGCTGTTCTAGATTAGAATCATTGCATGATAAATATATATGACTGGCCAAGAACAGTTCCCCGTCTGCCTTCGAATACGAGAATCACGCAGTTTGTCCTCAATTTCAGTTAGAAACTGAACTGACATGGTCGAACATGAAAATATTAAGATTGAGAGGAAATTATTAATTACTTTTCGTCGCTAATATCCCTTAAGTTCTGTTTGGTTATAAAAATATAAAATACCCCCCCCACCCCCCACAACAGAAAATGCAAATGAGGTCTATTACAGAGGAACGTGCCGACAGGTAAATTTCTATTTTAATTCAGTTTTATCAACGAGTATTGACGAGAACTTAATGCCATTCGCACAAAACTTACTTTCTTAATCATATTTCGGATATATTTGATCATCTTTTCACAAAAATTAACAATTCTCTGTCTTAGTGTAACAAAGGCAGTCATATAAATGGCAAAATGTAAACAATGTGTTAAGCGTAACCATAGTCCAAAAAATTATAAAATCAACTCGAGTGTAGGGCAACACGGACTCCGACGAAAACGAAGGAGAATCAAGTGCCAGGAGGAGTTAAAAGCATCCTCTGCTGACCGGTCACACGAGCGTCATTTTCAATGACACTTACCATTCACACCGCTGAATTTTAAAAGTGAACTGCAGTTTCCAAAGCGGTTAAATTATACACAGAGCTGTTTCTAATCTTGAGCGGAGCTGTTCTATGACTGCTCGACGTTAACTTAGAACAGCTCTATTACTGCTTTATACCGCTTTTACGTCTGCTCTAAGTTAACTTAAAGCAGTTCTCACGACTGCTTTATGACCGCTTTACAGTGTACGTGCTCTAAGTTAACTTTCCATGACTGTGTTGGGCGAGAGATTAGAAGTGGTTCGCATCTGTATAAATTTGTAATTGTAAGTGTCAAAGATATACCGAACAGTGGTCAATCTCGCAAGTCCCAAAATAAATAATGAATAAAACAAATAAGATAAATTCAAATATTAATCTCATCAAAAAATAATGTCCGACCGCGTATCCAAAATATCCAAATATCCACGTAAAATGTTTTCATCTTTTTACAACATACACACAAAATACCTCGATACACTTGGCTGACGAATGGCAGAAGCGCGGGCTCTCAAGAAAGTTCTTGACAGTGCTTTTAAGCTTTCCTATCTTTATATGTACGCTATTTCAAAACATTAAGTTCCTGTGATAAATAAATGATAATTGATGATTTTATATCTTTATTTGTTAGCGCTCACATTTTGAAATTACGCTTAAAAATTCGAAGAACTATTTTACAAATTGGTGTGGCCTAATACATAATTTTCCTACTAGTTCATACACAGGACAAATAAATGTATGTGATATTCCTCTTCAATAAATCTACACGTTCTATTACATTAAGATGTAATAAAATTTCCAGCTTATGACAGGACAATCTAAATTTACTTATGCATTGCATATATTGAAATCTATTTTGTTGAATAACGTTACAGATCCGATCCATTTTGAATATACCTACCAGTATACATACGACACTTTGATGAATTATTGAAAAAACTAATCTAATTTTGCATAGATATATCCTCTAACCGTTGTTTTACTTGCAATAACACCAGGTTTTTATTTACAGTGTTTTCGTATCAAAGATACCCTAATCCAAGAGAAAATAATATATCCCTTACAGTAGATAAGCAACAGTTGGTATTTGATTCCAGAACCATTCTTTTCACATTTCTGAATATACATTACGTAAAATACAGTTAATGTAACAGTGATGCTCAGCTTGAAAATATATTTATTTTACCAATCTAAAATTTCTCTCCGGTTCTATTTAAAGTCTGGCTAATTCTGAATAAACCATCATCGAAGCTGTATATTTTTAACACCTAGGACTTTCTTACAAAAATCCAAATGTACACTTACTAATTCTTTTGCAGGGACACAACCCCACACTTTATAACTAAAATTTGCAATATTACTCACATATGTATCATATAATTTGAACTTTATCGAGATCTTTAAGTGTGAGGACTTCATTTTAGATATCAGAACAATGAGAACATTCATACTCTTTTAACATTATATAGTTAAAACACTTTGTGCTTTACTAAATTTTACCATTGAAATTGAACGCAAATCCTAAGTAGCTAAATTTAGCTACCACATCTAAAGGTACATGTTGTCATGACACCCTGTACAACAGGTTTTTTTTTGGGTCAATTTACCATCTTTTCTGAGAACAACTCTTTTTGTTTCATCAGTAATAACAGTAAGTTTCCATTTTGAGGTGAAACTACATGATGATGAATAAATGTATTTGTGATTGCCCAACTCTTCTTTTGTATTCTATTTGGAACTTACGAGATTGATCACTGTTCATTATCTTTGCCTTTGTATTCAACATATTTTGTAAACCATCTGCTGTATCTAAAACGAGTACAGCATCATCAGCATACATTATTAGAAATAAAGCAATATCTCTTACCTCAACTGGATCACATAATGTTTTGATAAGCTCCAAATTAAAATCTACACCATGCATTTCCTACAAATATACTTCCACGGTTGCATCTGAATTTTTAATAGCAAGCAAACTCTACATAGCGTAGGTATTGACAATCTATTCCTGTTTTTTTTTTCAACTATAGTCCAGCTGGACATGTCCTAACAGTTGATGTTAATATAGTTGAAAATGAGTACATATAAGATAATGTATTTTAAAAGTTCCTAAATTCAGAGAACCTCGGTCATGCAGTTGGCAACATAACTTCATATCCATTATGAATTCTGTCGAAGATTATGCCAGATGATGGATCAAATGTGAAAAAGAACTTGATACCTTGTCAGAATGAATAAATATTAAAATCCCGTTACGGTATTAGATATATACATGTACGTACAAAAGTGCGTACCATCTATCCTTCTGTGTTTCATAAATCAGAAGTGATCAAAGAATTAGATAGGTTACATGAGGGATATGTTTTGGTTCCAGCTGACAAAGCTTGTAGGCCTAACAATATTGTGAGGTACAACCCCTGAATAAATAAAGAGTTTCCTTAAATCTGTAATCTAATTTGTAATTACTTGTTAAATTAGTAAGTCTGATGATAGGTGCTTTGTAATGTCATGATCTGTCAACTCTCAGCTGCATGTGTCAGCTGAATTTAACGCGAATATTACGTATTGCTATAGCAGGTACCCCCGCTATAGTTGTAGATGGAATTTTTGTATACGGAAATCTTAATGAATGTTGCGTATCATCAAACGTTGTGTAATTTAGATGATATCTAGTAGAGTCTATGTTTAAATCATTTGTTGATGAAAAAAATACTAGATATTGCAACTGAACTCATTAAATATAGTAGTCTATTATTTATATAAGAGAACATATATAGTATTATGATATCAACTATTAATACTGTTCAATACAATAATAAGATTCAGCATTGATTATTGTAAATACCAGAAACCAGAGAAATCACAGTTTAGTCATCTAAATAGATCAATACTCTTTTTCTTTACATGAGATCGTATTGAGTTAGATTTGTGACAGACCTAAAGATAAAAAAACATATAATCACTTTTTCTAGATACGCTTATCTTTAAAGAGCACAAAGAGAGATTCAGACAAATATGAAGACAACGACGCTTTGATTGAAGATATTAGCTTAATAAACTAGATTATGATTGTGCACTTATTTGAGTAACAAATCACGGAGAGAAGCAAAAAACGATCTGGTCAGCGGCTTGAGTATATAAACATTTCCAACGAAGGAGGAGAGAGCAATTTGAGAACAACACTGAGGTAAGTTAAGTTTTTTGTATTGGAGACGTGTGACAGAAATCTGATAAGATTCGTAGTAGCCTAACATGGAATAATAGAAGAGGAATCTTTTATAATTTTGTGAAGATTGAGTTAAATAATATCACCTAGTTAATTTTTCTATATGTCCTCACATATGGAGTAATAAGAAATCATGTCTACAACCCTGATCAGGCAATGACCTCTAGATTCGCGCGAGATAGGTGATATTGGTCCGTGAGGACAAGTTACGGAAGAAGGGATATATGTCATAAAAGAGAGAGGATACAGATAAACGAAACAACACCGGAAATAATTATTCCGAGCAGTACTCGCAAGTGGGAGAGGGTTAGTTAAACCACAACATGTATAAAAAGCCACATCTTATACTACAAAAAGACAATCCTGATGTGAGATTGAAATGAATCAATCATTTGAATTTCTTTTTATTGGAAATCTAATAACAATTTTTTAAATATATAGGTATTTATTGGATAACTTCCAAACAAAATTGTGAATTAAATCTGAGTTATCAGTGAAGTTCTTATATACTACAATAGGATTATCTCATATAAATGGCAAGCAATTAAGATGTATTTATAAATTGAAATAACTACAAGTCCCGAGAATTCATCTTAATAATAAGAACTCAGGGGAAGAGGTGTTTTTGGGGCTTGACGTCGCTTTGAGGAATTTAGGTTTAAAAGAATTTTTTTTGTATATCGAAGAGACAAAACAGTGTGGTAAAAATTTTATCACTCGTGGTGTTGCTCGTCTTAGATATTCGTTTTAAAGGAATAAAAGTTTTATTATTATGAACTTTTAAATCATAAGATATATTTGGCTATGTAACTCTAGGAAATAGGTTCTTAATTAGTCATGACTGGACGAACTGTTTGCACTTTCATCAGCATACCTGGTATAAAATCACCAGGGAGAAATCTTATAGACTATGTTAATATACGGAACATAGAGGGTAAATATTGCTAAGAATTGATGACATTTAAGATTAAATTTTGCGAGTACGAAGAATATCGAAATTCTCTCATAATGTACACTTTGGAGTAAAATGTTTACATGCTGACTGGGGTGACATAGCTTAAATCATTTACGATTAAGTTATAAAGGATCATAATTATCTGCCAACAATAATATTATAGAAATGTCAGATCAAAAGACAGGATTATTAGTTATTACCTAGGAGAATCACCTAAAATTGTGAAGAAATAATAACACAGTCCTTTAATTTTTTGGAGTTGTGAACTTCTCGAATGAGTTTTAGTTTTGGGCATTCCCGAATTATCAGAATTAAACCATGCCTAAGATAATCTTAAACACAATATTTTCCAGGGATCTTCTTGGATAAGTACTATTAGGAAATAGTTCTACTACGAATACAAGGAAATTTTTCCGAATGTACGTGTTGGTTATAGCTCAATGGGCATAAATCTTATTCAAGAAAGCCTCTAGAATTTTTCAATTTTGGTCCATCCTTTCTGTTATAACTTTGTTAATTAGTAAACGATTATATCTGTGGTCTTAAAATACATTAATATCAGCCAAGTGGCAAAATTTCATATTCTGTTGGGATAGCGCTTGAAAATACAAGGCGTTCCGCTTTTTTTCCATTTATCGGAAAACTCTCTTACAAATTTATTGGAGGTGTCGTGCGTATGTCTGAGGAGGTCCGGTGAGCGAACTGTATCATCATCCTCAATATCATACAAACTCTCACTCACAAATTCTTATACTGGTGCAGATATCATAGGATCCCGTCATAATCTAATACAAATTAATTCATGAGCACACATAATAAGATGTTCATAAGGTAATGGAAATACGGTATAAATTACAGAATTTTTAATATATATAGCTCGCCTCAGAGTTATGTCTGAGAAATCGAGAACACATATGATTAATACTTCTGGTTCAGAACAAAAACTCCAAATAAAGGCTTCAATTTAATGATAACACTTTAGAACTAAAGAAATTATAATACCACTAGTCAGGCAGTGACTTAAGAGATTGAATTTGAATCTTCTTCACAAAATTCAATTAACGTCTCTTCTCATAGTAACTGTGAAATAATTGGTTCATAAGGGATACAAACTAACATATAACTGGCACACGGCTAAAATCAATACTCCTAAGAGACAATGATTTGATACACCTGGTATATAACTCGTACTATTATGTGGATTTCATAAACAAGTATATATCACTTTGTAAATTATGAGAACTTTTATTTGGGGTAGTAATTCGCTACTAAGCCAAACCTTATGGTATATAACGAGCTGACAAAATTATATGCAGTACAATAACGGAGGCAGTCGCATCCAACAGTATCTGTACAAGTGCAAGGATAACGAACAGTGATCAATCTCGTAAGTCCTAAAATAAATACAAAAACAAAGAGTTGGGCAATCACGGACCTGGACACACCAGAGGTGGGATCAGATGCCTAGGAGGAGTAAGCATCCCCTGTTGACCAGTCACACCCGCCGTGAGCCCATAGTCTTGATCAGGTAAACGGAACAGTCTGCAGTCAAATCAGTTTGTGAAAAAACGGCTTAACAATCGCTATGAAACACATCAGACAGCATTTGACTCAATGATAGGTCATATTGGTAAAACTAAATTGTTACAACGACCATAGGAATTTACGAAATGCTGACTTTAAACGTGACTGTTGAAACCCCTGCAAACAACAACTTGTCTGTAATAGTTTTGCCCGTTCAAAAACTGATCAAACGCAGAACAAGCTCTTGCGTATCGAATAAGTTGAGAGACAATACACACCATATGCAGGTGATGATGGAATATTCGCTACATAATAGGGAAGTTGACGATGGAGAAGCTGAAATCGCCGTTTGTCATAAAGTTGAGTAGTTAGTTTGCCTTAATGTCCAATGTTTAAAAAACATATCCAAGTACGAAGCAGACATGGAAGACTCTGTGTGTCCCTTTATTTATGTTCGTTGGAATACTATGAATCGACATATGATGGAAATCATTATCTATTGATAGATAAAACATCGTCATATAATCGAAATGTTGAATTAAAAGCCACCGCTAGAGATCTTCTTTTCCTGTGAAGCTTTTAAATCACATTCTAACTCATAAAAAAAATACAAATAGGTCAGCTAATAGAGAGCACAAGTAGTGCCCATTGGAATCTCAACAGACTGTTGGAAGAACCTGATTGCCAAAAACTACAAAGATATTGTCAATGAGGACCTCCAGCATTGCTTTAATATCAACTTCAGAGTACTTGTGTGTAGAATCGGAGTGGAGTTTAAACACAAAAAAATTTGGAATGGCTGATCACTAGCGAAGCGGATTATATAAAGCGTAAACTGCACTAATGTAGATTATATCGATAACCTAGGTCAAATTAACTTCATTCCTTATCATTAATTCAGAATTTAAATTTAGCGTTATGTGATGAATAACTTGCGAGATATAAGAATTTGCATGAGGCGGACGAATTTCGTCGTAGCAAGAAAGTAGAAACAACAACGTCAAATGCATTGTGACGTCATTCTAGGACGTCACAAGACAATTTAAGATTATAAAAATAAACTGATGTTTGCTGCAATCTTGTTTCAAGCAGAATCAAATTTGGAATTGGTAACAAGTAACAATTAATAATAAATTTGATTTAATCTATTTATTAATTCATTCGCCATAGATATTGGCATTGGATCATGTTATACATGTACACAGTGTGAGATACATAAATGATATAAAAAAGTACATGTGCTAAAAAATCCAAAATAAATATAAGTAGAGAAATACTATCATTTATATAAATATTTACATATATAGATAGTGTTTCCCCTTTCAATCTATTCAAATAATATTCTATCATTTATTGCTTAAAATCTAGATACCCGTTTATCGTCTCCCCTCCAATACATGTTATTAGGATTTTAAGGATCGGCGAAAAACAGCATGGCGTGCTTTTAAATTTTTATTTGTTGTCAAATCGAAGCATTGTATGCGTAATATCAAATCCTTCATGGTGTTTCTAAAAAGATTACCCACCTTGCGCACTTTACCATTGTAAACTGATAGCTACAAACAAGTTTTTTGTGATACGTAGATCAAACCTTCAGGTCTATATCACACCAGTGACTTTACATGAAAGATCCAGGGAAAGATCTTGCTATAAAGAATGTACATACACAACATGAAACCTTAAGAGATATTTATAAAGATTTCCCTACAGATAATGTATCCAAACCTCTCTCTGGTTAAATCCATCTACGAGTTATAGTTCTTCGTCTTCGATTAACTATAGTCGACTGGACATTTCATTACTGGTGCTGTTGATGTACATCTTAGTTGAACACGAGGACGTTGAGATCACATATTTAGATGTTTTGAATTCAAGTCCAAGTTTAAATTCGGCCTTTCAATTTGAGACAGACCTTTATCTCTATTATGAATTCTGGTGAAGATTAGTCAGACGATGGGCTAAATATGAAAAAATACAAATATATGAGGAATATTAAAATTCCGTATTGACACATCAAAACAAATACTATATGCATACCATCTATCCTATTGTTTCGTACACCAGAATTGATAAAAGAATTAGTCGGCACATTGGAAGTTGTTGACACTTGTAACAACATGGTCTTTTTATGGCTCATTAACAACTGTATTTCTAGAAAAAAATTAATTCCACATTTAGTAATCGTACTTGTACCCCACTGCTCTTTCCAAAAAGATGATGTCCTTAAAAGAATCAGTGGCGTATCCAGGATTTGTCGAAAGGGGGGGGGGGGCGTCCGTTGAAAAAGGAGCCAATAAGATTATAGGTCTGGGATAAGCAAAGTGGGGGCCCAGGGCAGCATCCCGGGAACTCTCGGGTTGTAGAGCTTTTAGAGTTATTTAGAGGTTAATTAATTTAGCTATATATCTATACATAAGAATTAAATTGGTCACCAAAAGGGGAGGGGGCGGGCCCCCTGGCTCCTCCTCTAAATCCGCCCACTGAGAATGCTTCAGTTTTAAGCACATGCTATGTGTATGAGGACTTTTTAAAGTAAGGTCAACTACTAACAAAAAGTTGATATGGGTTATAACGAATCTCGTTAAAAGTAATATTCGTAAACTCTACAATCGTTATAATGACCTTGTTGCGAATACAACATTATCATAAGTCATATTTTGACTGATTTGTTTCATATCCTGTGTTAGACTGTCTTTTCGTGCTAGATTTGGACGATGGGTAATACCGTTTACTTTATTTCGACTAGGGCTCACGGCGGGTGTGACCGGTCGAAAGAGGATGTTTACTCCTCCATGACACTGATCCTGCCTTCGCTTTTGTCGGAGGTCCGTGTTGCCTTACACATCTACGTTGTATATTTTCATTATGATTACGTTTGATACAATGTTAATCTCACCAATTCATTCCACAGTGGAGAAATACATTCCAGGCTGGAAACAATCCGAAAGGAGAAAGTACTTTAGACAACCTGGGTGACTCAGGGGAATCATCACTGAAGAGAATGCAAAAAGGGTACCCGTTGTTTTCTGTTGTAATCAGAATGTTTCCGATGCTAATAATTTAGTTGAGTTTTATATCAAGAATAAATGTTTTGGAGTGACTATACAAGTGTAGGGCAAGTGAATGGTTTAGATGTTCTTGTTTTTCATGTAGTATGGATCAGTATTTCGGTTGGTTGTCTCTGGAAAGACAATCGTGGTCTCCTTCCACAGAAACGGTATTTTCTTTGTTGTTTGACGGCTAATTGTGTCATGGAGTGGTGGGCTAAGTCAGAGCCAGGGATCCATCAGCGACAGAAGAAGCAGACGTGGAATGGTTGATGGGCGAGATGAAGGACCTTAATGTGACACAGTGGAATGTGCAAGATGGGCTGAGCTGTGTCAATATGTCAAACTATGCGTCTAGTTCTGTTATTTATCATTGAAGCATTAATGGTTAATGAAAAGTAAATATTGATCTGATGTATATATTGGTTAGGCTGATCACTTTGACGTCGACAAGTTTATTCTTCAGTCTTATAAAATCGGGTTAATGTGGGTTTGTTAGATAATAATTATGATGTGCACCTCGAGGGCTCTGGCAGACGTATATGACGTCATGGTGACAGAGATGCTTATATTGTCATGTTTTTGAAAACATGTTACAGATTAAAAAAACAAAACAAACAACGTTGTCAGTATGCTTAGAATTATTTACCTGCGGGGCCCAGCAATGGACTAGATACACGATGACATAAACTCATCTAGTTACACAATAATCGTATTTTTATCACAGTAAGGCTACATATGGCCGGCAAGCAGAATCTGCCACGTACAGAGAAATAAAATCCGGCTTTTACCGATAATTAAATTTGATACCATGTTGACAGAAATAAAATTATCAACAATGATGGTGTAGAATTAATTCGTACTTTCTGACAAATCAATTATTATATTTCGTAATATTTAAAAGCTATACATTAGGATTATTATATGTTTTTTCTTTTACGCTACTATCTTCACATGTGAAATACAATAATTTTCAACCACCTTTAATTTCAATCAGACTTATGCGTTACAAAAGTTATTGCTCTTGAAACCAAATTTTGCAGAAATTGCTAGTGTAACATTCCTAGCAGAAATATGTGTACAAAAATTACTATGATAAATATTTCAGTTGTTATACAATACCGTACAAAATGAATAAGTACCATCATAATCTTTTAATGCAATGTAGTTTTAACATAAACACATAATTAAAAAAAGTAATGCTCTAAACCTTAGCTATAAAATTATTGCATAAACTATACAGTGAAGTATAAGAAGAACACAGAAGCACCCCGAATTAGCTGATCGTCCTCCAGTTGCTGCACTCACAGAGCGCTTTCCTTTCGTACCTCCGACGCTCGTTGTGTAACCTAGCGGTGTTCCTACCGTAGATGTGACTTTCGTTGTCGTTAAAACGGATATGTCGTCATCGGGATGACGTATATGACAGGAAAAGTCTGCGTCACTGAATGACAAGGATATTGATTGGTTGAGAATATGAAAGTAAGAATTTGCAGCCTCCATAGAACACTGTAAAGCTGTCACAAGGTAGACACACTTCACATATTCGTTTGTAACTCTATGGAAACAGAACAGAAAATTCAAAATTGAAAGACAAATGTTTCAAAATACATGTTTACATGCATTTACTTGGGCATTAGATCGATTAGTAAACTACTGAGCGGAACTTCTAAAAACATAATTATCAATTATTGTTACACTATAATCTATGAAAATGCTTAATGACCTTGTGATCGAGGTATAATTTTAAATGCACGCGTCTTTTAGTTTTTGTTCTAGAGGACTCACTGGCGGAAAAAAAATATATTGTGTCAAAAACTGTTACTAGTATAATGTACATGTAAATCTCCTACAAAGATTGAAATTAATTACTGATTTCTCACTCGCATATCTGTAAATGATAGTGGTCCTTCCGCTGTATTTGGTTAATTCTGTTTTGTCTTCTCTGATGACATGATTTGTATAGCAACATCTGGCGATTATAACAGTTTCGGTGGGCTAGGTAATCTGTTAAGAATAAAAAAAATTGGAAATTAAATATATATCTTTTTTTTAAACATAAATTCTTTTTTTGAATATCCATTGATTATTCTCACAGGCAATTATGTTGTCTTGGTACGAATTTACATGTACTACTAAACTTTCAATATAGGATACCCAAGTTCACCGAAGAAAAATCAATAACACAAATGGTGTAAAATTCTTCTCTGTATTCTAGTGTATTTACACATATTCAATCCACATTACAACCTAAGTTCATCCCAAATTTCGTACTTTTTAAATTTAATTTTTAAAATGCTATAATTTTTCACTCGAATTTTAATTGCGCCCTGGCACTGTACAAAATGCTTGTGCATTACAACAAGAAATTACATAGAATATGCAATATCACATACCATTTTTATTCTCAATTCCTTACCAAAGTTCATAAACTGAGTTCTGAAATAGCTCCAAGTGGCTGAAAATTGTAAAACACCGTCCGCACTTTCACTTAGCACTGCCATTTCGACCGGTGCCACTAATTGCCCAAAAGGATAAAAGGACTATTGTTGCTAATAACATGCGTTATAAAGACACTACTCTAATTATGTCTATTTCTATCCAAGCCACATTGACACAGGTGTTTGACGATATATGATAATGAAGTCAATTAAATAGAAATACAATACACTGTACTACAAAAATCTTGTGCGAGAATGGGTACAAATACATAAAATATCTGAATCGAAATTAGAACATATTATTCACAGGATTAACATCAAATACAGTGTATCTATTCTAAAAATACGCATCAGAATGTTTTTCATTCATCTTTCATCATAAAAAAAGTTTCTTTTGAAGTGGAAATGTTTTCAAGGGCAAAACCATTTGATGCTTTCCTTAGTTCATCCCTGATTATCTTTCTTTAACTTGGTTGAAAATTGAAAAGAAAGGTTATCTCTCTTTATCTTGGTTGAAGACCATAAATACCTTGTTTGTAGGCTCCGCAGATCGGGAGGAAGGCACCATGTAACAAGTTGATATTTTGGGTGGCAATGCTGTCACAGCCTTTGGTGATTAGAGGGGCACATTTATGATACTCCCCGACTAACCTAAAATATAAAGTGCAAGAGTTTACTGTACTGCAAATACAATGTAACTTCTGAAAATCTTTCTTGACGTTCTTCTCTCTGCNCATAGAGCGCAAGAGTTTGCTGTACTGCAAATACAATGTAACTTTTGAAAATCTTTCTTGACGTTCTTCTCTCTGCAAACAAAAACAAAATTGTAAAGTTGACAATATGTTTGTTGAAGGCTGATGTGCCATATCCTTTAGGAATTGTTTTTCTTTCTCAATGCATTTGGAAGTTATCATTGCACTATTATAGACATTGTATTCCTACATCAGAGTTTAGCGTACCCCATGACCTAATCACTTCTTATCGTCAAAGACGTGCATATCTTATCGCTGCAATATGGTTGTCAAAACAAACAATGGTTTCTGTACATTTGTAATTCTTTATATATCATGTGAAAGTTTGGGGGACTACGAAAACAGATGCACTTGTTCTAAACAAATAAGATAAGATGAAGAATTTCAAACCATAAACATTGAAATTTTAAGTTTTAACAATAGCTACAGCTGAACTTGGTTAAATTAAATTTTACTCTGGGGAAATGGAGCGGAAAATATCTTTTGAAGCTATATCAAAAGGCGAAGATAACAATCAGTGATCACTCTCATAAGCCCAATACGGAGTACGAATTAAGAATCGGACAAACACGGACCTCTGGATATACCAGAGGCGGGACCAGGTGTATAGGAGGAGTAAGCATCTCCTGTTGACCGGCCACACCTGTCATGATCCCTTTTCATTGATCTTCTTCTTTCAAGGTGCTGTTCATCACAGTAATATAATACTAAATCAAAATATCTTTGAATATATACTAAAAGGAATTCGAAAGAATTCTGAAAATAAGCTGGAGAAATTTCCAAAATTATTCTGAATATGTCTTTGTATTGATATCGGTATTGGCGAAAAGTGATTTTCTTCGTAAATCTGTATATAGTATTGACATTATACGAAATTATATGAAGAACAATATAAACCATATACTTTTTGTAGATAGTAAAAACAATTACAATCAGTAACCTTGTATATAAACATGATTAATGAATTCAAAACTATAGACTAGTTTAAAATCGTTCAGTTCAGATATCTAGATATCAAACTGCCTTTTAATTATTATACCAAATAAAATTAACATACACTTTGCATTTTGAGGATTCTTGGTAGCTTTTGGTTATATCTTTTAAGTCGTAGTATTGTAATATGTCGCAGAGACAGAATTCCTGGAGTATTTTGTTTCATTTTATGACGCTAGTTACCATTCTTTTGTAAGCTGATAAAATAATGACCGAAAGTTCTAAGTGTATTCTGTTAAATCCTGTTAGTAGGTTTATTCGATATAGAGAGATTCGTGTTAGTCTGTGCGTACTGTTTAACGCAAGGTCAAAGTCGTGGCCATGTAATGTTTTACGATATGAGTTCATATAATTAATGACATCACAAAATGTGTGAAAATTCTTTTGAAGGAATTCGTATTGAATGTTATTTTTGTTCTCTCTCTCGCATTTCTCTCTCCTCTCTCTCTCCATGCTTCTGCTCTCTCCTCATCTCCTGCTGCTCTTCTCACTCTCTTCTCTCTCTCTCATTCCTCTCTTTCTCTCACCGTTCACAACAAAAGATCTGACATTGAATTGTGGTCGTAGATAGGACTTTGAAGTATAGGCACAAATTAAGGCGAGGGATCCGGGGGGAGGGAGGTCGCCCAAGGTCCAGGACAGCGCCCTGGTGGAGAGTTGCCACCCCCCCCCCCCCCCCTCCCGGCACAAAGAGAACAGATTTCATTTTTTTGACTACATCTTCTTGGGAACTAAATTCTACGGCACATGTACTATACAAAAGTTTAACGGCTCTCATTTAATAAAATTTCGTTAGTAGAAGGACAAAAGAGGGGAACAATCCGACTGTTTTTACCAGAGGTCTTTCTTGATAATATATATTTTAATATTTTTTCAGCGTAATCAAATCAAATGACGGAAAAAATGTATTTTTAAAAAATCAAACAAACAAAAACAATGCATATTTTTCTTCCTATGGTGGAAAGCAGGTTATCCGGGAAAAAATTTGGTATTCTGATACTGAATGCCATAATGCAGGTGATGCAGGTGCGGGGTGCTGAAGCTGTTCTCCTAGGAGTGTCGTGGAAGTTTGCGTGTTGTGAATGATTTCTGATTGTTTTGAATGGTCAAGGTGTCTTGAGTCAGAGAAATGAAAGTAAGACTTCAGATACAGGACTAAAGGGAAAGCAGTGACATTGCACCACAGCTTGGTTTATGTCTTGTTAGCATCAATGACTTTAACAAGCGAAATCCTGTTATTTTAACATTTTAATGTTTTGTTATTGTAAAAATTATGTGTAGGTACGTGCCCTGAGTGCCTAATGGCAGCCACATCACTGAAAATTTATTAATTGTCATCTTGGTGTAAGTTTTCTCTGCTTTGGATTTTCAAATAACTAGTGCGCTTTAAAACGTTTACTGCATGAAGATGAAACAATTCCCAGAAAAGTATGAAATGCCGTTTACAACACAGCTTTGATTTGATTTATAATAATTTTATTCACAAATAGTGAATGGGATTGGGCAGCAGACAGTGGCCCATTATAGACCTCTCCCAACATCAAGGTTATAAAAGTCATGATATAGAAAGAGTAAACAATAGAATATGCTGAGAAAGAAAAATAAAACAAATAACAAGCACAAAAAAAAATCAACAACAACAAAAATAAATAAATAAATAAAATATAAAAAAAAAACAAATAAAAAGAACACCACCACCCCAAAAAAGATCAACCAAAAACCATATACGTACCGGTACATATGAATATATACATACATGTACATAAATATACATATAGATATAAATTACAGGTAGTATTTTAGGCAAACCGCTTTATTGCTACAATGTAAGCGCATCCTGCTTCTAATGATTGGGATTAATTCAAGGTCATTACAGCAAGATTTTGTATAGATTGAATAAGCGTATTTATAGAAGCTGCCTCTTTACATGTAGAACGGATAAAAAAGTAATAATATGCGTATTTGATAAAATCAGTGCAATGTCCACACATAGGAACAACTGTTAAATGTTGATCTGAATTAAGATTGTTAGCATTATTTCGTATCTGATAATGTATTATATTATACCGACGTTCTCCAAATGAAAGGGTACATTTCCTTTTTTACAAAAATAAGAATTTGATAGGAAACTCTTGAAAGATGAAATTCCAGAAGCATTTTTAACATACATGTAGCATGACAGTGGAGGGGAAAAGCTTTTCCATATATGATGTTGTTCTAATATGAGGAATTTTAAACTGTAAAGTACCAGTTTCGAAGATTGTAAAAGTGAGTTGGTGGACGCTCAAATCGTACAAATATTCAGATGAATAGCCATGAGTAATTGAAAGGAAAAAAAAAACAAAAGTAAAAACGTAATGAATTGTTCTCCTTGTTTGTAAGGGATCCCATCCTGGTTCATAATACAGCCTTGAACTAGAGGAGTTACATCTTATACCTGTCATTATTGTGCACGTGGCTCCTTCATCTTGAATGTTTTCTAATATATCTGAGCAATTATCCCGAACAACAAGTACAGGANTACAGCCTTGAACTAGAGGAGTTACATCTTAAACCTGTCATTATTGTGCACGTGGCTGCTTCATCTTGAATGTTTTCTAAAATATCCGAACAACAAGTACAGGGCCCAGTTGCACGAAGGCTAGTTAACCCTAACTATAACAGTTTGAAACTTGTCATTAACTCTCATATTAATACAGAGTTAACTAGACGTTAACTGTCAGTCAAATTTAACTAACTTTTGTGCAATTGGGTCCAGGTCTAATAAATGCTAAATATATCTTAATCGATGTTTTATGATTTACCTTATACTTTTATGATTTACCTTATAGATGTACTTTAGCATTCGAAGAATATTTAATCTTTTTGTAGCCTTTCCATGAACAGAGAGTATATGGGAGCAACAAAGCTTTCAATCGTATCACTGGATGGAACTCTGACAAATGAAGACTTTGGTAAGAGGGACGTGGGCAGCAACGGCAGAGAAATGTTGAAAATGTATAGTAGACATCGCAGGAGACTCGTTAAAATTGATGGAATTTATTTGTGGAATGTTTGGACAAGCTTTTGCAGTATTGAGATATGACAAACATCCAGCTATACATTTTGTAGTCTTTTGATACACGAAAGACCGCCTACAATAACATCTACACCATAATCTGATTCATATACTTGCAATGTCTGCTGGTTTGACATCTAGCGAAACAAGCTAGAAACAAGCAGGTGACACATGCGTATAAAACCGTTATTTCTGGATCAGACTAATCGGGCGTACTCAACAATGTGTAATACAAATTAAATGTGATCAAAGAATGGCGAACAGAAATTAACAAAGTTGTTTTAAAGTTTACACATTGAGGAACAAGCTTAAGATTTGTTTGTGAAACACTATGCTCCAATCCACAAACAATCCTGGTCAAAATGGGCTTTTAAGAGCTTTGGCCATCTAGAACATTTAGTTTGAAGTTTATCTTGTGTAACCAGGCTTAAAGATAGAGACAAAAAAATCCCCTAAAAAACACAGGGATTTTTTTAGGGTCTGTAGGGGGCCGAAATAAGGTCCCATTCCCAATGCTAGAGAGCAGATATTTTCCCCAATTTTTGTTCAAAAATCCCCCCAAAATGAAAATAAATCAAAACATGGTACCTTCACTGCCTTGTTGGTCATAAACCTGGACCGCAGGCCTTCAAAGTAAAATTTTTGCTATGAATTGTAAAAGAAAAACTAAAGATTTGAACAAATTACAAGTCCAGTAATACATCAATGCATTAGTTTGGTTGTTTTTTTTCTCTACTTTTTTGTATGAAATGTTTTCCTAAATTAGCCTGAGCAAACGTCGTTAATTTTTCTCAATTGGAAAAGGCCCTGGCCCCTGATATTAATACCTTAAAAAATCCCTAAAAAACAAACACCCCCCCCCCCAAATAAAAAAAACACCGGACGAGCAAACCCCCCTCCCCCCCCTCCCCAAGTAATAGATAATAAAAAATAACTAAAAAAGAGACAAAAAAAAACACCACAACAAACAAACATGAAAACAAACAAGAATAAACAGTACCAAAAAAGAAACAACCACAACCAGAACCCCCCCCCCGCACCAGAGAAAGTAAACCCCAACAACACCAACACACACAAAAAGAAGCACAAATAACAAAGCCAAAATAAATGAATAAATAAATCGAAAAATATCGCCAGCAAATAAACAAATCAAACACCAATATAATAATTACAACATCCAATCACACAAGACGGGGATATGTCACACGGACAGTTTCAGGCACTGTCCTTGCTTCTTGGTAAATTGAAATTCATTTCTTCTCATACTAGAATGTCATTGGATAAAACGAGCCATGTGACTGCCAATTTGTGGACAGTCAGCAAGAAATCCAAAGACGGTAACATGGCGGATTCGTAAAAAACATGACCAAATATGGAAAGTGCATATTGTGGTACGGTCCTCGACAAAATAAAAACAATTGTTAGCTTTGTTAATGACGGTCAACGCCTCCTCCTCGCCGTCTGTGGGTTTGATTAACCTAATCTACTTCCGTAGACGGCCAATAAAATTCCTACTAAAGTAATACTATACGGACTTAACATTGCATTAATTGTCCTCCTTCACGTACCTACAGATATCTACCAGCGCTGTTTGGTTGTAGGCTGTGAAGAAGCCACCCAGGGGATGAACATTACTGACGTAGTGATGCAGACGAGCGACAGGAATTAAACACGCACCTGTCGCGGACTCCTGGCATAGACTTAATGCGTACCTCATCAGACAAACTGTAAACGAGAACAGAATTGTAGTCAGTATAAAATTCAGTATTGTAAATAATTGCTTATATAACTTTAACAAATCCGTATACAGTAGTTTGTTTAGATAGAAACTTTGATAGAAATCAACTTTTCATGCAGATTGATCAGTACAACGCAAACACATTCGATACGATTCAAGGATTGTGGAGAAAGAGCTCAACGCTTCCGCTGTTTTCAAATTCCCCACGATACGAACTATCTTGACATTCACATTGAGATGTAAAGTTAAAAGGTCACTCGTGTCTCATAATGCTTCCAT